>PVKB01001628.1:107500-255026 GCA_004027205.1 Ctenodactylus gundi
GCTGGGAAGCCCCCAGGGCTGAGCTTGGGCTCCAGGCCCGTCTGCCCCATCTTCTGTCCACCTGACCTGGGGCAGGTGGATCTGATTCTCCAGGGCCTGGAACAAAGCCTGCCTAGCCCCTTCCAGGGCCCCTTCCCTCCTTCAGCCCTGTGGGCAGGGCTGTGCCGGCCTTAAGCCCTGTGGGTAATCTGGGCTTGGGGCCTTAAGACTCTTCAGCTGCTAAGGAGTTAAAACCTCTCTGGAAATTACCCTGTAATGACCTAATTAAAGACTTCGGGACCACCTACTCCAGGGTGAGAGCTAATAACACCGCCCAACAATAAAAATCCCTGTGGACCCCCCTCTTATTGCTGCTGGCCCCCACCCTCAGCCCGCCCCCTCCCTGACCCCCATGAGCAAACTCTGGGTGACTGGGGAGGGTTGGGGCTGAGTCCCCAGCTGGGGCCAGGAGGGCTCTGGATGGGACCAAAGGGAGAGGCCCAGGACAGTCAAATTTCTGTTGCTGAATATTTAATGAAGACTGCTCAGTTTATTTGGTTGGCCTGTCGATTTTTATTCTTCTGTCAATAGCTTCTCATATGTGGGGCTGTGATGATCTTTAGCAGGGCCTCTCCAGGGACGCCTGCCACTAAATGCAATTATGGATTTTATACCTCAATGTGTTTGATATTTCCACTGATCTAATTTGCAGCCTGGTAGTTTATTGTTTGGCATTTTAATGGCGTTCAAATGCTATGGGAAATTTGATTTCTTTTTATAATTCCTCCTTAACACAGTTAATGCGGGTGGCAGGATGGCCCAGATTTTAGAGTCCAATGTATAGAAAGAAAGGGGTGGGGGGAGACAGAACACACCCTTGTAGATGCTTAAGGATGTGTCCACTGGAGACCTTCCTGTAAGGCACAGGTGCCCATATGTACCTGCCTCATCATGGGGGTCTCTTGACAGAGGGCTGGGGAACTGGAGGTAGAACCCAGGGCCAGCAAGAGCTCTTTGCTCCAGCTGCGATCCTGAGTTCTGTCCCCCTAGGCCTTGTCACGGAACCTGTGCATGCCGCGTGCCCTCCTCAGTCTTGGGCAGCGGCAGAGTCAAAGAGGTCAGCCCCTCACCCCCACACAGCCACTAGCTTTTGTGGCCTGCACTTGAGGGCAGGGCCTCCAGCAGGCCCACACATTTGAGGCAAGGGGTGCTTCTGTGACATGCCTGTCATCTGTGACAAGTCCTTCGGGATCTTACCACATTGACCAAATGTTCTATCCAAGTCCCAGATCAGGGGTGTCCCCGCTGTGGCCCCTGCCTGGACCCCCCATTCCCCTCCTACCCACCCCAGAAAGGCAGGGCCAGGTCAGAATCCTAGGCATGGTTTCTTCTACCCTGGGTTAGTGGGGTAGGAACACGCAGGATGCTCAGGAAGCTGACTGCTGAGAGCTGCTGGCAGTGGGTGACAGCCATTGCTGTGGTTCTGAATGTCTCTAGAGAAGAGAGTCTAGGGAGGCTCAGAAGGCTCTGCCAACTGCCTGGTATTGAGCAGGGGGAATGGCACGAGGCAGGCAGACTGAGTCCCTTCATCCCGGGTGTCGGGCTCCACTGAGGAGAAGGCTGGCAGGGTGTAACTGTTCACGTTTGCACAGCAGAGGATGGGCAAGAGTGGTGTGGACAGCAGCTGTGGAAAGGGTCAGCTTGGCGCTTGGCCTGGTGAGGGATTCCCAGGCGCTTCAGGCCTTGAGGGAGGATCCTTGTGGAGGTCCCCCTGTGTCCTGCAGACCCCATATTCTGATTTGGAAGTTTTTCTTTCCTGGGACACCTGCAGCCCTTCTCTGGGTCTCTGTGGCTGTAGGATTATTTTACACTGCCCTCTCTGGAATGGTCACCAAGCACTGGGTAACTTGCTCTGCATTCTGCAAACATCATTTCATCACATCCTGGAGAAACAGGGTTCATTACCCTACCCATTTCACGGAGACACAGACTGAGGTTCTGAGAGTTCTGTGTCACCTGCCTGGAGTCATCGCTAGTGGCTGGACAGGACTTCAGCCTCCACATGTACCTTCCTGGGCCCTGATACCAACAGTGTGGTCTTCACAGGACTGGCCATGCTGTGCAAGGAAAGGTGGTGACCCCTCGCTGTGTCCTCCTGCGTCCCACCCCAGCCAGCGTCTGCCCTGGAGCCAGAGCCACTCCTGGCCCACTAGGCTGCTGGCTGAACTCCATGGGTGGGTTCTGTCTTTGAATAGATTCTGCATCAAAAAGCTAACCTCCTCATCTTGTCCCTCCCCCAGGCCCCCCAGTGCCCAGTATCCCCTCCACGGCTGCCATCCACTCCATTCCTAGCCATCCTACTCTGCCACATCCTATCCCAGGCCAGGCCCTGGGCATAGCACATTACCCAGCAGGGAGGAAGCAAGCATAATTTGCCCTTTTTCAGATGAGAAACTGAGGGTGGGAGAGAACGCGGTCCTGCTAGGGTCCCAACATTCCCACTCCCGGCTAGAGCAGCTGTGTCACCCTGTAGCTTTGAGGTGTATCTCGAGGCACCCAGCACTGTGACAGTTATGTTGACATGTGTGTCCCTAGGCTGCCCAGGAGGCGTGGCAGGATGGGGACTGGATCTTTCTGACCAGTTGGTGTCCTGCCACAGCAGGGTCAGGTACCTCTCCGATTCCAGGAGGAGTCCTGAATACATGAATAAAAAGATAAATGGGTGGGTGGGCAGATGGGTGAACAGATAGCCTGGGTTCCCGACCTCATCCACAGCCGCTCGAGGTCTCCTGGACTCTTCTAGAGAGATTGGGGTCCATATGCCAGGGGCCCATGTTGTTCAGGTCCCCTTCCACCTACCCCTCAGGCCCATTGCCAGCCCCTCAGCTGTGCCCCAGTCCTCCCTTTCCCCTGTCCTATGGCTCTTTCCTGCCTTTGTGCCTGGGCACATGCTGGTTCCCCTCCCAAGGTCACCTTTCCCTCCACGCCAGGCAAATCTGGCCTCCCTTTTCACCCGCTGGGGCTGGCTCTGCTTCCCTG
The DNA here is from genome assembly GCA_004027205.1 of Ctenodactylus gundi. Taxonomy (NCBI): domain Eukaryota; kingdom Metazoa; phylum Chordata; class Mammalia; order Rodentia; family Ctenodactylidae; genus Ctenodactylus; species Ctenodactylus gundi. The sequence continues at coordinate 110,519 of PVKB01001628.1, forward strand.
GATAGCCCCTGGACATCACCTGCAGGTAGGGCAGCCTCCAAAGGAGTGGGGCGGTCAGCAGATGAAAGAAAGGAAGTGTGAAGAAGCGAAACACAGCTGGGCCTAGTGGCCAGGCCGGGAATCCCAGCTCTCGGCGAAGCTGAGGAGGAGGATCCCAAGTTCAAGCCCAGCTGAGGCAACTTAGAGACTTAGTGAGACCCGGTTTCAAAAATGAAAAATGGGCTGAGCATGTCGCTGAGAGTGAAGGCCCTGGGTTCAGTCTCCAGTACCCCCACTCCCCACCCCCGCTTCCCCGCCAGAATCGGTATGGAGGGGACAGGCTTCTGTGGACCCGCTCATCCAGAAGGTCTGAGGCAGCCTGACCACTGCTCACCAGCAGCCCCCACCCTGGGGCAGCTGGGTGTGGACAGGAGTGTAGTCAGCAGGTGATGGATAAGCAGACCCCCTCTGCGCCTCAGCCTGGGTCTAGGTGTTAAGTGGCCCGTCCCCTCCACCCCACCTCCCAGTGAAATCAGAGCTGAGTAATCTGATGTTCCACTTAGGAAAGAAAACAGGATCTGGGCCAGGGAGGGGCTGGGCTGTGGGCAGTGACAGCCCCCACCCCAGCATCAGCCAGCACCCGATAAGATCTTCACAGCTTGTTATCCCGGGTCAGACTGACTTGTGTGCACAGCTGGAGGGCGGGGGATCTCCAGGTAGCCGCCTGCTCTCCCTGACCTGCCTCTGGGTGGGTGAGGGGCTGCGTGTGCTTTCTTTCGGAGACAGCTGCAGAGCGAACTGAGGACTTCCCTCTGCCCCTAGAGCCCCAAGTCTCTGCCTGTGAGTCTTTGGTTGCATCTTCTGGTTGAGCCAATGAACCTGCCGAGTGTGGCCCATAGGATGTAGTGGGTCACACCAATCAGGATCATTGTGGCTCTAGTTCTGTGACTTCCTGTGTGTCCTTGGCCAGTCACACATCTTCTCTGAACCTCTGTTTCCACCTCTGTAGAGGAGCCTAATTCCCTATTCTTGGATTGTTGATGAGATTTCATGATAAGCTGCTTTTTCCTGTCCCAGTTGCAGCTAAGCAAATAGGACATTCTCAGAGTGATAGGGAATGTCACTAATAATTGTGCTGGCGCTCAGGTATAAACCAGGTATAAACCAGGACTGCCCTGCCACGCAGCAGGCAAGCGGTCCAGTAGCACTCCCATCTCCCCCTCCCTTCCCGGTCCTAGCACCTGCTGGGCAAAGCGCTCCCAGGTCTTAACAGAGGATTCTCTAGACTTGATAGCATGTGCTTCTGTGTCTCTGTGCTGGGGATCGAGCCCAGGGCACTGAGCTACATCCGAAGCCTACTTTTTATTTTTGATTTTGAGACAGTCTCACTAAGTCTCTTAGTTTCCTGGGCTGAGTACAAACTTGCCATCCTCCTGCCTCAGCCTCCGAGAGGGCTAGGATTATAGGCATATGTCACTGTGCCTGGCTCCATGTGCACTGTAGAAAATACTCATGGAGTGCTAGATGCTGTTTTCTGATTAAATTGTCACAACAGCTCTGTGAGGTTGATGCCACCCTTATATCCAGTTTACAGATGAGGACGCTGAGGCTCAGAAGGGTGTGGTGTGAATTGCCAAGGTCTCAGAACCAGGAAGGGGCAGCGACCCTAAGTGCTCTGGCCATGCATTTGGCCCCTGGGTGGCACTGCTCTATCTCCTGTAGACAGACTGGCCCCACCCTAGCAGTAGAGCAGAGTAGAGCTGAGGAGGCTGGCTGGAAAAGGGCCATCTGGCGGCCAGGTGGGAGCCGTCTCACCCTGCCAGGTAACCAGCAAGCAGGCTGCTAGGCCCATAGTGGCTGCCCTGCTGCTCCATGTCCTGTGCGCCACCAGCAGTCCCCACCCAGTGTTCCCCATCCGCTCTGCAGCTGTCAGGCTTAAAGCATGGGATGTGGAGAGAAGTGTGTAAGCTGTAGTTTGAAAAACCTGTTTGCTGAGTGAGCTGTTGACCTCCTGGAGGGCTCCTCACGTCTGTGCTCAGTCACAGAAAAGAGAAAGGAGCAGGTGACTTCCCCATCCTGTCTCCTTCCCTGAGATCTCTTGCCCCCTCCCTGGGGTGCTGTGCCCACCAGCCCAGCCTCAGGACAGTTATCTTTGCAGATCAGATGTGCCTAGATTCGAAGCCCCCCACTTTTTCTGGCCTCTCTGCAGTCCACGCTGTGGTTGTGGAATGAAAGTGGCAGGGTCACCCCTCCCTGAAACGGCCAGGAAGACAAGAGTCTGTCCTCTTGCTGGACTGAATGAGAATCCTCTGCTTCCCGGCCCTGACACCTGAGCAACTGGCTGTCCCTTCCGGCACCTGGAGTCCTCTCCCTTGCGGGATGGATTCTGCTGCCAGCCGAGGTTGCTCCTGAGTCAGGTGCTGTGCTGGGGATTGTCTCGAGCAAGACAGGTCCTTTCGGCAATGACACGCAGTTCCTCGGAATCCCTGCCAAGCGCTGACGGGACCGAGGCCTGGGGGCCATGCCTGCACACCCAGCCGACCTGCCGTCAACCTTCTCCCAAGAGGTACCTCATCCCCTCTCCCACCTAGCCCAGCACTGCAGCGTCCTGCCTTGCTCCTGGACCACTCATGTGACCTGTCCCCTGGGGGGTCCGTGGAGAAAAGCCTCCCGCAGGCCAGGGAGCCCACCTGTGCCAGAGTGGGTACACACATTTCTCCAAGCTATGCACCTGGCCCCTGGAAGGCCCGCACCGGCATCTCTTCTGGGCTGGTTGACGCGGTGGAGGGGACTGAGGCGTACTCAGAACTGGACCCGAGACCCTGTGCTGCCTGGAGGCGCACACAGATTTTGATGCTACACATCAGCAAGTTGATCCCGTTGTGCTTGAAGATGCCTCAGGGCCTCCGGGGTGCAGCACCATCTCTAAGCCAGGCCTCCCTGCAGGGGACGTGGCTGGCACACTGAGTCCAGGATTTTAATCCCCTGACCATCTCAGTGAGCGTCTTGTTCACTGAGCAGCCAGTACAACCCTCGGGCAAATCTCTGAAGGGGAAAGGAGATGCCTGGAGGAAACAGTCGAGTGGATACTGAGTCAGAGGGTGCTGGGAACTGAGGGGTGGGAGGCCTGCCCTCCAGGAGCCCCGGCACACGAGGAGGCGGGGCGAGGTGCCATCACTGGGGAAACAGCTCCAGGAGGACGGTAGGAGGTAGAGCATGTCCGTGGAATTCCGGGTTCCACAGTTTGCGTGACTCCAGAGTCCAGAGGACACCAGAAAGGTTTTAAGTGAGGGGGCAGTGGCACCCCAGCGGCTGCATGGAGTGGAGGTAAGCAGGCAGCGGATAGGGGAGAGGAACAGCTCCACGGGGCCCCTGGATGGCCTCCACAGAGACTCGGCTTGTCATCGCGACATGAGGTGCTACCCCAGGGAGGAACGTGGGGGACAAGAGGGGTATCTGAGTTCTGGGAAGAACAGCAAGCTGTGTGGACCCCCTGCGCTGGTGTACCCACCCGTCTGTCTACCAGCCCGCCTGACCTCCTGGCCTCCCATCTTTCTGAGCAATATTCACTGACACAGTGTTCAGCAAGTGAAGACACAACCATGACAGTGCCGGGCGGAGCCTGCCCCTGGGGTTCCCTGCCGGGGAAGCTAGGCTACTCAGGCCACCAGGGGAGCAGAAGGGCCAGGTGGCACATCTGTAAGGCAGGCCCTGGGGTCCTCCTTGGGCAGATGGGCAGAACCTGACTCAGAGACATATTTCCTTAAACTCTTGATCCGGTCACCAAATCTTCCTCGAGCTGCCACCCTGACGAGACCCTACCCTCCTGCTGAGGTCTTTGCCCTCGCAGAGCTCACGCGCCACACTGAGCTGGAGAAGAGTTGCCAAGGAGAGCTGCACCCAGGCTTCCTGTGACGAGAGGGTCGCAGCCTGGCTAGGGACACAGTGCAGCATGCTGGGGCCACTCAAAGGAGAGACTAGGGCTGGGCCTGTAATCCCAGCACACCAGGAGGCGGAGGCAGGAGGATTGGGGGTTCAAACCCAGCTCAGTGTGGAGGTTCAATGCCCAGTACCACAAACCAAAAAGAAAGGAAGGGAGGAACACATTTAGCTTGCATGCAGCAGGAGAAATGTAGACTGTATGACGGAAGTGAAGATCCATCTCCCTTTCCCCTGTTGTATCCACTCCCTGGAGACAGGCTCCCGAGAGAGACGATACCAACTGCAGGCCTTGCTTACACACCACGCTACGCGGGCAGCTCTGGCACGGCACGACCCATGCCGCACACACCGCTTGGAGGCAGGTGGTTTTGCTTTCTGGGCTGGTCCTTCCATGCGTGGATATTCAGCTGCTTATGTCCCCCTGTTCTCATATTTATCCAGTCCTCTGGCAGAGATCAGTGGGGTTTGCACCCTCACCATTAGACCTCTTGCCTGTCACTCACAGCTGACCCTTTGGGGAATGGTCAGTGGCTTTGCGTGGCAGAAGCACTGTTCTCTCCAGGAAGCGATGGGGGCAGCTATGTGAGCTGCACCTCGCATCCCAGGCTGTGCGGTGCCTCAGCCTGGGTGTGAGGAAGCTCTAGGGGCTTTAGCACACCCTCAGTCCAGCTCTGCCAGCCCCTGAGGGTCTTTTCTGGGAGATCTGCATCCGTAGAGCAGCCGGCCTGCCACACAGTTCTAAGCATGCACTGGGTGACTTCGTGGGGACACGGATGTCTCTCCCCACAGAGGTCTGACATCTGCCCCCAAGTCTCCATCTTCCTGCCCCAGGGAGCAGCCAGCCCTGCCCTCTCTGTCCTCCTCTCCTGACCCTGGCAGCTCCCTGGGTGACAGGGAAGGCAGCTCTCCAGTGTGTGCCTGGGATTCAGTGCGGTGCGCATTTGTATTTTTTCAGCCCGTTGCGAAATTCATAACACACAGTAATGACTTCTCACTGTACTGGGTAAAAGGGAGAGGGGAAAAGAAGGACCTCGAAGAAAAATGAACCGTGGCAGGCGTGGACTCCATTTGTAACAATATGGAAATTGATTGTCGAGTCGGAAGAATATTTTGTAGTTTGCTTAGCTGTGCTCGGCACTAATAGCCGGCAGCATTAGTGAACCCAGGGAATGAGTTATGGGCACATTAAGGAGGCCTCGAGGCTCCCAGGCCTCCCTTGAAGGCAGGTTCCAGCCTGTGGGCCTGCCCGCCTGAGCCATAGCTCCTTCCTGCCCTGGGAAAGGCAGGCCAGGCTCTGTAGCCGGAGAAAGCCTTGGGCACCATTGTGAGAGAGAGGGCAGTAGGGGCAGCTTCGGTGTCAGTTCCTCCTCCCTGTGTGTTGTGCTGTCTTGGGCCTTCAACTCAGCCTCTCTCAGACCCAGTTTTCTCCTGCGTAATGTGCTAATTGTTCCTCTCTCAGGAGCCATGGGAGGGCTGGGAAAGGTCACCTATGGGAATGAAGGTGCACAGGCATTGGCCCCTTACTGGCTCCGCACAGTGGATGGAAGGAAGGAATGGTGGACGCCCGGGTAGATCACTCTAGCTGAGGGTGACGGCCAAAATCAGGGAGATGCCGGGCTGCCAGTCAGAGACGTGGGGGTGACAAGGCTTTCCAGGACTGTATGTCACCAGACCACGGGGAGTGCCAACTGGGGCCAGTAATTAGATGGGAGCAGGCCATGACTTGCAGACTTCTCACTGGCAGGTAGCTCCTGGGGGCAGATCTTCACCTGGCATCTTTACCAGCATTATTTGGGGTCCAGGGAGTACAGGAAGTCCCCAGCCCAACCCATCCCAAATGAGGAGTGCTTCCCTGTTCCTTAGCCTGGGGTAAGATGCCCACATCCTCCCAGGGGCTTGTGCCAAGCCACTAGCATCTTCCCAGGTACATCCCCTGCATCCTGGCCCCCTCTCTGTCAATGCCTGACTTCCCCATGGCATCCCCATCCCTGCCTAGGCAGCTGCACTGGCATCTTTCTGGCCCCTCTGCCCTGCACTTGCCCCCTCCACACTGAGTTTCAGTGATGTTTTTAGAATCTGATCTCACTCCCTTAGGGACAGCCTTCCGTGATGTCTGGTGTCCATCCAGGGCTCCAGGCCTCTCAGAGCCCCGCAGAGGCGTCTCCTGCTCCCTACTCTGGGATCCTGCCAGCCCCCCTCCTGGGTGCTCTAGGACTGGGGTTCTCAAATGCGTAGTCATGGAATCCCCAGAACGTCACACCCTCTAACCCAGTTTCTGACTCTGCAGGTCCTGGCGGGGCCCTAGAAGTTGCGTTTCTAACAAGATACCGGCGACTTGGGGACCGCTGCTCTACGGAATTTCCCTTTGACAGCGTCCTCAACAGTGTTCGCACCCAACACTGTAAGGTTCTTGAACATCAGTGTTCCTCCTCCTTCCGGGCCTTTGTACCTGCTGTGTCTGCCCTGTGAACAGCCTTGCTTCCCCTCCTCAGTCTGGTGGCCCCATCCATCTGTTCCCCGGTCCCCAGGTGGAGGCTAGTGGAGAGCTCTATGGGATTGTACCCTTTTATCCTTGTCTGTCCCAAAGACTGAGAACCCCTGAGGCCACCAGGGAGAGGCCTGAGCATATGTAGCTTCTGATAAAGGGGCTTCCTGTGCTTCCTGGACCTGGCTGCCAGGGTGAAGCCATTTGTGGGAACACAGACCCAGGCCCAGCCTTCCTAGTAACCCAAGGGAGAAGAGGCCACCCCAGGAAGCCAAGGCCAGAGCTGCAGCTCTGACTGGTCAGCTGAAAGGCAGGCAGGGGCTCTGAGGGGGAGGAGTGGCCTGTGTTTTGTTTTAATCACGGGTGAGATGCTAATGTCTCCCTCCCTGAGGATGACCAGCCCCACAGGCAGGCGGTGGAGGTGCCTCTGCAGACAGTGAGGGAAACCCACGTCAGCATGGGGGCGGGAGACAGGCGTCCCGGAGGGAGGGTGTTCACGGTGCCAGGCCGGGACCTCAGGCCTCCCTTGCTGGCTTCTCAGGGCTGCCCCTAGCCCAGGTTGGCCCCTCACCCCTCCAGAAGGCGACCGTGTGGCCTAGGACCTCACAGGAGCCACTGAGCCACTGCAAGTTGTTGGCCTAGCAAAACTTGCAGCGCATCCTTTCTGTGGGTGCCCTGGGCAGCCCTCTGCGGCCGGGAAACTGCTCACCATACCTATTTTAAACACCAGTGTAATGGTTTATGGCCCATAGAGGGGTAATTACGGAGTGCAGAACCCGACTTCTATGGCCCCTCCTCCCCGGGGCGCACTTAGAGAACAGTATGTGTCATGTAGCCAATTTAGATAATGATTCTGATAAAGATAAACGGAATTGTTTATTATAAGTAATTGGGTCTGCTAAGGCCCAGATGAGGTAGTGATGGGGAAGGCCTCTAGGATGTGGGGACGCGGGCACCGGGCCTGGATGGGGCTCTGGGGTGACCGGACCCGTCGACCCCCTTCCTTCCCTATCCTGATGACTCCTTCTCTCCCTCCCTCCCTCCCTCTCTCTCTCTCTTTCTCTTTCCTTCTCTCCCTCACTCCCCCCCTTCTCTGAGTAGATCCTCCTCCATCCTGCGTCTTGGGCAGAGGCTGCTCCCGGGCATAAATAAATCATGGGGCTTTCTGTTGAGTCAGCTGGGTGGGGGAGGCACCTGGAAGAAGGGACTGGAGGGGGTCTGACCTGCCCCAGGCTCCAGGGCAGCCCGTCCTGTCCGTCCCCATGTGGTTCGCCGAACCCTGAGGGCTCCCGTCCTCCTCAGAGGGCAGGTGGCAGGTGCAGGGAGGAGCTGCGGAGGGGGCCGGGGTCAGCCCAGAGCTGAAACTGCAGGGCTGTCCCAGGGGAGACAGTGGCCCCCAGGTGGGGTCTTTGTGAAGAGTAAACAAAATGAAGGCCCTTCCAGCCCTCTTTGCCCCACAACACACAAACCTGAGACCTCTAATTACACCCCAGCTCCAGGCAGGGCCGTGGGAATGCTGCCCCTTAGCCCGTCATCTGCCTGACCCCCACCCCCAGATTCAGGTCCTATCCCATCCTCTCCTGAGTGTCCCGAATGCTGTGAGAGACCTGAATTCAGAAGGAAGATGGACGCTGAGGTGACAGCCACTGGGAAGAGAATTTGTGTCACAGGGTCTAAGACATGAGGATCCCATAGGCCAGGGTCTTCACTGGGGACCTATATACACCATGGGACTTAGATGGAGGTCCCACAGTCAAGTTTGAATGAGGGAGCACGTAAGCCAGAGCCACTGAGACAAGATTAAAACTTTGAACCCAGCTTCAAGCCAGGGGCCCTGAAGAGTATGTGGGAGGGAGGGGCTGCCACTGAGATGGCTCCTCAGGAGGCTTGGAGGTCCCCACAGCCGCATCCCTTGAAGAGGGTCCCCACAACAGAGGCACAGTGGCCCAGCAGACCCAGGTGTAGGGCCCCTGGTTTGACTGCCTGCGGCTGTAGCTCCCCAGATTGAAACCCAAACCGGAGGAGCGGCCTGTCACAGAGCCTGTGATGGGTACATGATTGAGAGGAGGCTCGGCGGAGAGGGGGCCGCAGGCCCCCAGGCGCCCCTGGCCAGGCAGCAGGCAGCAGGAGCCTGAGGAGGGGAGAGCAGGAGCGGGGATTTTCTCTTCTCTTTCTTCTGCTTACTTATCTGATCCCAGAAGAGGGACGGGCTCCCGTTCAAAGGCAACCTTCTTATCAGCCCAGGATTTGTTTGGGGCGTGATACGGGCACCTGGCAGGGAAAGGCACAGCTTGGGCCACAGCTCCGGCAGAGATGCAGGGATGCGGGAGGTCACATGTAGACAGTGCATCCTCACACCTGCGTGACGTTGTGCGTGTGGGTGGGCACAGAGCCGACCAGCCCCGGACAGGGGACACAGACGGGTGGGGCTGGGATCTGGAATCTGGGACTGGGCTGGGTACTGCGTGGCTTCTGTCATGGTGCTCGTCCCTGCTGGCTGTCCTGTGTCCTTCTGGGAGATGATGGGTGGCAAGTACATGTCCTCACAGGGTCAGCGGGGAGGTGGGTGCAGGCCCAGAGTGTCAGTGGAGAAGGGCTTGCAAGACCAAAGCAAGTCACACGAGCAGGGTCAAACCCTGGCAGGGGCCCGGCAAGAGTGGAAATGCAAGCCCAGAGAGAGGGCCTCAGGCTGCCCAAGGGCAGGGACTACGGGGTGACCGGCTGTGAAGTGTGGGTCTTTTTGTGCTAGGAGTTCCGTGATACCTGTCCTTCATCCTGAGCCCATGGCTTTTATTCCAACTAGGTGTTCTTCGGTTAAACTTCTGTTTTGAGATCATCGTAAACTCACGTGCAGATGTAAAAAGTAACACAGAGATTCCCTTGCACCTTTTTCACAGTTTCTCTTCGTGGTAACATACTACACAGTGTCACACCTAGGATATGGACATCAGTACAGTGTACCAGTTCTATTCACACTTGCTCATTGTTTTCGTGTGTGTGTGTGTGTGTGTGTGTGTGTGTTCTGTGTAATGCGATCACATGTCTAAGTTCCCGTGTCAGCCACCACACACAAGAAACAACAGTCCCGTCTCCCAAGGACCCTTTGGTCTTCTTAACCACACGTATCTCCCTCCCACCCCATTCCTGACCCACTGAGCTAGGTTATACTGTTTAATTTTGGTCAAGGGCACCTTCCCCTTACCAGACCCCACACAGGCAGTCAGGGCACTGTCCTGGTACCACTTGTCTCGGCTCCCTGCCAGTGGCATTCAGTCAGTCATCGAGGCCTGGGCCACCTTCCCGGTCCTTTCTGGAACACTCTTCTCTCCATTCCCCCCACCCCACCCCCCGATATCTCCCCTTTGCACCCAGGCTCTCTGTCTCCAGCCTGGCCCCCACCTGGCCCTGGCCCTGCGCCGGCACGCACTAACGCAGCGCTATCCACACTGCTGCTCCCCATCCTCCAAGCTCCACTCTCCGAGCAGAAGAGCGCTGGCCGGGCCCTGGCTGCTTCCCCAGCCTCTTCCCTCTAGCCGCTCTGAGTGGCCTGCAGGACTCTCAGGATGCCACACTGCTGCACTGTCCCTCCAAGCTTCCCCCGTGTGTGTGTACACCCAGCTCTCCTGTAGGTTTCAGGCACAGCGTCCCATCCGGGGATCCTTCCCTGCAGCTGCCCAGGGAGGCTGCTGCTTGGTGGACTCCCACAGCCCCCTGGGCCTCCCACTCCAGCCCTGATCCCACGTTTTGTCAGGCTCTGTTTACTCACTGCTCTTCCCCCAAGGTGGCGAATAACTTGGAACCAGAGGCCTTGTCTGGCTGAGTGTTGGAATCTGTGTCTTCACGGTAGGGAGCAGCCACTGAATCCAGTTTGTGTGGATGGCAACCAGATGGGCGGGTGGGCGGTAGGTACACAGGTTGGCCGGCCATGCCCACTCAGGGTGGGGACTGCCAGTCGGGCTGGTGTGGTACAGGGAGGCACTGCCCACCTGTAGGTCCACATTCTAGAGTGGCGCTTTCCTTGTGTGTCCAGCTGCTAAGGTGTGGGTGTCTGGCTCTAGCAAAGGAAGCAGAAGAGCAACTGTTGAGTGCCAGACCCTGAGCGTGCCAGGGCATCAGAGTGGGCCAGTGGGAAGAGGAGGGAGCAGAGCCAGTTGCGCCACCCTACCCTGGATCTTGGGGTTTTTTGTCCCCGTGACCTCAGGCAGGTCCCACCCTGTGCATTGAGGAGTGGTGCTAAGGTCTTCCTCAGGCAACTGCTTTGAGGAGCCAAGGACACAGTGGCGACATGGGCAGATGACAAGTCTGCTTTTCTTTGGCCTGTCAACTTTTGTGAGGACCTCAGAGGTACCACGTTCTGGGGCCATACTCAGAAGTGTATCCCCTGCTCAGTCCCTACCGCCCCTCAGCCCTGAGGACCCTGCAGCCCCGTTATGGGAGCTTCCCTGATAGGATCTGAGCATGCTTGCTGCCTCGGTCTACACTCGCCAGCTGGTTGTCCTGGAGAACACAGGCTGGGTGGGGTTGAGGGAGGCTGATGGAGTTGGCCGGGGAGATCTGCCCAGCTCAGGGGAGTTCTGTCTTGAGAGGATAGACAGGCAGGCAGGAGGGAAGCTTCAAGAGGCCCAGCACTGTGCACCAGATCCTGGCTTTGCCCCTACTAAGTCCTCCAGGGCATGAGCAGCCAGGAAACCAAAGTGCTGTGTTTTATTTTCTGAATTCTTAGCACCCAGAGATGTGCCTGGCATGTAGCAGATGCTCAGAACTATTTGTTATATGCCTGAATCAGCCTGAAACAAAGCAGTTCTCTCTGCCCCCCTTCAAATGGGGATGTCAATGTGTCTCTTCTTTTTTTACATGTAATTTGTGTAATACCAAATGTCACAAAACATCAAATTCACCATTTAATTTGCTTGCATATGTTTGTATTTTGTGATGATAGAGATGGTCCCCCCGGCCTGTACATGCTGAGCACACATTCTACCACTTAGCTGTCCTGTCCCCCCAGCCGCCAGCCCCAAACTCGCCAGTCTGACACGCGTAGCTCAGTGCTTTTGCTGCTGGTTTGATCATGGGAGGCAACACTGTGCATGAGCAGTCCACCATGTGCCGATCACGGCCACCTCACGGTTGCTTGTGGCGCCTGAGTTTTCCAGGTTCACCTTCTTTCTTCCGAAAAGGGTGGGTGGGAGCCAGCTTCCAAGAGGAAGTGAAGCTTCAGTCAGACTCTTAAAAATAAAAGCATAGGGATCCAACCCCTAGAAAGTATATGAAAGTAAATCAAATGCCCAGGCTGACATCTCACGCAGCTAGAGGATTACATTGAGCTCTGAGCTTCCTAGCAGCCAAGACAGAAGGGGAAATAGGGTGAGGTGGAGACTCCTCGCCTGGCCATAGGAGGTTAATGAGCATGTTGGGAGAGTTTTGTTCTGTTCTGTTTTTTGTTTTGTTTTGTTTTGTTTTTCCGGTTCCCAAATATATTTGTTGCAGGTGTTCTGTGTGAGAAAGGAAACAGGCAGGTGTCACATCACTAGACCTTGCCTGATGCCTGCCCCTCTGAGGCTCTCATTAAGCCACCGATGAAGTGAAATATTAAACTGGATCCTCAGAGGCATCTCTTGGGCCCGTGATTTCAAACAGAAGAGAAGGAAGGCCTTGGAAGCTGTGCAGAGGATCGCCAAGGGTCCCCACGCTGAGAGAAGGGGTGGGACACTCCTGGGACCCTCACAGTTGCTTTCAAGCTGGGCCTTCTGACACAGGCCTGTAACCTCAGCACGGTGGGAAGCTGAGGTGGGGGGGATCACAAGTTCAAGCCCAGCCTAGGCAGCTTAGCAACTTAGTGAAACCCTGTCTCAAAGTAAAAACAAAACGAAACAACAACAACAACAAAATGGCTTGGGATGCATCCCAGTGTAAAGGGTTCAATCGCTAGTACAAAAAGAAAAAAAAAAAAAAAGTTGCGTCTAAACATTGCTGAATGTCCACTGGGGGACAAAGTCACTTCCCAAGGAGAATCACAGAGTTGGAGAGACCATGGCCTTGTGCTCTGTTGTGGCCAGATTTGGGGATCCTGTATCCTGTGTGATATCCTGTCTCCCCGCACCATCCTCCGTCCCAGATCTGACTTTTTTCCATCATCTGATACATGAAGAAATTGTACTTTTGGAAGGGACACTGGCCACCACCTTCCTGGCCCCACTGCCTCTTTTGCAGTGGCATTGTGCACATTTTGAATACTTTATTACATTTCTTTCTGAGATTTAAAAAAGCAAAACAAGTGGAGAGTCAGCAGAGCAAAAGCTTCTAGTAAGCCATGTTTGTCTCATAATAGTGCACATCCCAAGCTTGACGGAGGGACGTAAGATCCTCTGGTGGTGAAGGAAAATGGCGGAATAGCTGTGTAAATGTAGCAGTCAGCAGGACGTGCGTAAAGCCCAGGTGGAGCCGGGTGTAGTGGCATAGGCGCCCAGTACTATGGGAGGCTGAGGCAGGAGAATCACAAATCCAAACGCAGCCTGGATAACTTATTAGGGAGACCCTCTCAAAGTAAATAAAAGAGGGCTGGGGGTGTAGCTCAGTGCAGAGACCCTGGCTCCAGCCCATAGGACGGACAAAAAGAGCAGATAGACTGTGTGACGCTGAAGATAGGCAGGACGGGCAAACGCACTTGGGAATCTGCTCAGACTCTGCTCTCTGCTTGGGGCTTGCGAGTCCCCAGAGGTGACTCATGTGGCTCATGTCCGTAGTCACCTCATCCGTAGAAGCAGGGGTTGCCTGCATCTAAGCTAAAGAGACGGAGATCTTTGAGCTTTGGATCCCAGAGGTTGGCAGGACATCATTGTAGAGCCCCCTGCTACTGCCACAGAGTGTCACGGATCCCATGGTTCTGCTGTTCCTGGCCCTGAGTTTTGGACATCAAAAGATCTTACGTTTATGTGTGGGCCACCATAGCAGGTATGGAGCATACAGAGATAAGTAAGGGAACCTCAGACAGCTTACTCAAGTTCGTGTACAACTAACTGTACAGGTTGACCTCAGGACAAAAGGGAACACAGCCACATGGGGACCTGGCATCCACCTTGCTCAACTGGCAGAGGCCTATAGCTAGAAGGGATAGGAACACCTTCTTTACTGAGCAGTAAGGTCCATTAGTCAAAGGTTCTACAGGACTGACAAGAGGCCATGAGTCTGCTTGGGAGAGTTAACCGTGGAATAGAAGAAATCACAGAAGAAAGACCAAAGGCCTTGACAGCCAAGTTGGAGACTCCCAGGTGTCAAGGGTAGAGGTCAAAGAGGCCTGACAGAGGCACAGTGGCCCAGGGTGCCGTGTTTGGTGGCTGGGCTACTAGAGCCAGGCGGTGGAAGGGGTTAGAGGGGAGGCAACAGGCATACAGTACCAGCCTCGGGTTTGGAGAACAGGAGTCAGGTAGAATCGGAAGCCTTGGATTCTTTGACCAGGGTGTGGGAGTGGGCAGGAGCCGCCCAGCCTCAGGTGTGGCCTACCCCTCCCCCAGTTCACCGGGCCCAGGGCACCCGCCTGCTGACCCTCTGCCCTGGCTCCCGCCTGCCAGCCCCCTCCCTCTGGTCCAAATTCCCACCTCCTGATTAGATTTGGGAAGGACTAATTAGATATAATTCATTATCCTCAAAAATGAGATCAGAAATCAGGAGCTCTCCTCAGAAGAAGGTGGCCTCGCCCCTCATCCATCATGCCGCTAAGTAACCAATTTAAAGTCAGGCGGACGCACACGGCAGCATTATTACCTTGTCATAAATAGTTAGGGGAAGGCCCCCGAACGAGGCAGCTTTATAAATGGCTTTTATCACATTAGTTTGCAGTTATTTGTCATCCACTTTGCTTAAGATAAATGCTGAACAAATAATCAAATTATCAAGCCAAAACCTGGCAAAGCCATTTGCATCCATCATAGCAGGAAAAGCCAAAAGGCCAAATTTGGGGAGCCCCTGCCCCTGCCAGGCCTAGGGTGGCAGGGAAGGAGGCACTCAGAGCCTTAGGGCTGGGGAGCAGGACTAAGGGGTATGCATGCGTGGCCTGAGCTGCCATGTCTGGGAGTGGGTCTTTGGGTCCCCCTCTGTCATGTATGCAGAGATAAGCACACACACGCACACACACACACACACACACACACACACACACACACACACACACTCATGGGCGCGCTGCTTGCTGTCTATTGCTGGCAGCCAATGCCTTTTGTCTGGCCCCAGAAGGGCCTTGTCACAGGCCTGAATGGACCCCCTACTCCTACAGAGCTTGACAGCTCTGGCGACTCATGCCCCAGGCCTGTCTGGTTCCTGTCCCGGCCACCGGTGCTAGGCAGGTGGTGAAGAGCATCCCAGGCCCGAGAGGACGTGTCCAGGGCGCCTGCTGACCCCCGCCCAGCTGGGCCCCCTCCGGCAGCAGCCCCACTGTGGAGAATGGCAATGTCACGCTGTCCCTAGGAGGCCCTTCGGAGCCCCAGCCGGGCCAGCCCTGGCCCGCCCAGCTGCTTCTTCACAGAGCTGGGCAAGGACGCCGCAGGCTCTTCTGGCTACAGATACTGGCCTATCATCAAAGATCATCCTGTCTACACTGGCCTTAGCCATTGCCCTGTGTAGAGGTGTCTACACTGGCCTTAAGGATTGCCCTGTGCGGGGCTATCTGATGGCCTCAGAGGTCTCTCCATTCCTTCATTCATTCGTTTATATATTGTAATGGAGATCGAATCCAGAGCCTTCACACTGAGTAACATCCCCAACCCGTTTTATTCTTATTTTGAGTGTCTAAATAAGTTGTCCAGTCTGGGCTCCAACTTGTGACCCTCCTGCCTCAGCCTCCCAGAATGCTGGGATTACAAGCCTTACCCCACAAGGCCCAGCCAAGATTTTCTATGTAAGGGTGTCTACACAAACCTTAGGTGTCATTCTAGTGTGGCTAAGGCCATATGATCTCTCTAGTCAGTACAGAACTGCCTGCAGCCATCCAGGAAGTGACTTCCGACACCAGTACAAGGACAGCCATGAGCACAGATGCTGGAGCCCAGGTGGCCTGGGGTCAGACCCCAACTTGACTACTGTGAGATTTGGGGAAAGTCACATACCTGTATATTTCTTGGTTTTCTCATCTGTAAACTGAATGTTAACAGGACCTATCTCCATGGGTCACTGTAAGAGCTGACACAAGTGTTTTTCGGAAAACAGTCCATGCCAGAGAAGGGGTGAGGGTACCTGAATTGAGTGCTTTGGGGGCTCTTGGCTTGGCTGTTCTGTCTAGAAGCCCTCCTCCCTGTATCTAGCAACCAACCGGTTCCCTCATGTGACTAGGGCTGCAACCAAACTAAGCCCGTGCGAGTAACGTCTGCAGTGGTTTTGGGATTAGACGGGGGACACAAATGCTGCAACAGGCAGTGACAGGCACATAGGGACACACTGGCACCTACTGAAGCAAGAGTGTATAAGAGTCTGGGGACTCCGTGATGGTGTCCCTGGAAAATTAATGCTAAACTAAGATCTGAAATTAGCAAGAGGAAGCTGGAGGAGGAAGGCTGGGCGAGCATGCCACACAGACAGCCTCACTCAGGGAGACCGCTGATGGGGGTGTATGTACTCATGGGGTAACCTCTGAGACCAGCGTGGACCCATCAACGTGGGCAGTCTCGGGGCTGAGGATCTTCCAAGCCAGCATATCTCTGAGCAGCAGGGCAGGGGAGCGCTGGGAGGGGCCTGCAGACCTCTCTGGGTAGGCAGCTGCTCTGGGTGGTGGGCGGAGGGCGGCCATGGGGGGTTGCTGAGGCTGAGCGCAGCACATGGTCGCTGTCTGTTTATTGGGCAGCAGAGCAGGTTTAATGGGCCAGCCCTGCGGCCATGGAGAGGCGCCTCAGTGAGAGAGGCTCTTCCCCCCACCAAGTGCCCCAGCTCAGCTGGCCTGTCCTGCCCTGGGGCTCTGTGGGGTCTGTGCCTGCCCCTCCCCTTGGCCAGCCTGTGGTGGGGCTGCGGTCCTCATGGAGCAGGCACCTGGGAATGCCAGTCCCTGGTGGGAGGAGCTGGCCCTGCCCCTTTCTGTCAGGAAAGCCCCCAGGGCTCTGACAAGGTGTGGTCATCACGGCATGGAGAGGGAGAACACCTGGCCAGGAATGACCTTTGCCTCGCCCTGGCAGGTCTGCAGCACCCGGGCTCAGGGGTCTCTGCAGCCCCAGCCCTGTCCATCAGTCACCTCCCCTCCCTCGGAACAGCTGGTGCTGCCAGGGAAATCACCTAATGAATCAACAGTATGGGCTGTGGAGGCGGAGTGATGGGAGGGGGCTTTGCTCCCACTCCTGGCACTGGGCCACTGCCGGGCATAGGGGACACACCTATGAGGCACATGAGCCCCCTGCCCATCTACAGCTTCATAACCCCAGCACCCCGTAGGGTAAAGACAACTGGAGACGGGCTGTCCTGAGCACCCCGGCCAGTCCCTTCTCTCTGCCGCTTGTGAGCTGCGTGGACCTCTGTGGTTGGCTTTGGTTTTCTCATCTGTATAAATGGGTTGACATGGCTCCTTATGCCTGGAGGCTGTGCTGATCGTACAGGGAGCCCATGTGCAGTGCTCAGCAGATGGCGGCCCCATTGTGCTAATTACAGTTACTGTTGCGGTACCTGGCTTCGAAACATTTACTCATCTAGAATCCCTCTGTTTCCCCTGTTGTCAAGTGTGACCGGGAGCCTCCTCGCTGGAAGGTGGTGGCAGGGCCTGGCTCCTGCCCTTGGACCTCCTGGCTCCTAGCCCAGCCCTGAGAATTCCGCAGAACCAGTTCCCTGGTCTGGCCTTGTCGCTCCCACGCCCTGCCCTCCAAGGAAGGATGCCTGCTCCCAGGGTGGGCACCGGGACCTGGGGATGTACGGGCGGAAGTATGTGGGCCTGGGCTGGGAGCCGGTGGGCGGCTTGTTGGAGCAGGCCCCAAGCTGGGCACAGAGGGCTCATTGTTGCCGAGCCCAGCCAGGTCAGGCCTACAAGAGCGGCCACTGCTCCTGAGTTCTTAAAAGTGTCTAGACAGAGGCAGCCCAAGGCCCTAGCCCAGCTGCCTCTGGGTGAGGCTCTGCCCTCCTGGGGAAGGCACAGAATCTTGTGCCCTTGGCCCAGATGGGATCAACAGACAAATAGGGGAAGCTGGGACACAGGCAGGGCTGGCCATGAGGAAGAGCAGACACTGTCCTCCCCTCGCTGGCCAGCACAGCCTTGCTCAAGGTGAAGCTCTTGCAGTCTGGACAGGGACCTGAAGCTGGGAATCAAAAATCCTGGGTTCCAACTGTGGCTCTTGCTGTGTAGCTCAGGGCAAGTGAGTGCTCCTCTCTGAGCCTTACCATCCTCAGCTGGACAGCCTAAAGTTTTCTGAACTCTGGGATCAGAGAGACTCGAGTTTTCCAAGTCCAGCCTCTGCCACTTCTGTTGAGTGTGATTGTGGCAGCGGACTCTGAGACTGCTTCCTCATCCTGAAAACACGGACAACAAGAGCCCTTTCTGCCCTGCTAAAATGGGATAGGTGGAAAGTTTCTGGCGCATAGTGGGTATATTAATGACTGCAGCCGCTGTTATCGTAAGATCATCTCAACTTGCTTTGAATGAAACAGGTTTATAGTTTGCTTGTCAGGTGGTGCCTGGCCCATGGCTGGTACGTGGTAATCAAGAGTGCCTATTTATTTATTTGTTTATTATCATTATTCATGATACTGAGGATTGAGCCCAGGGCCCTCACACTGAGCTACCTCGCCAACCCATTTTTATTTTTGATTTTGAGACAGAGTCTCACTACGTTTCCCAGACTGGGCTCAGACTTTTGATCCTCCTGCCTCAGCCTCCCAGAGGGCTGGGATTACAGGCCTGCATCACTGGGCCCAGCTAAAAGTGCCTTTTCTGAGATGCTGTGCACTGGGGCTCTGCCCTCTCCTTGATTGCTCTGCCCGGGAAATGGGCTCTTCCTGAACCAGGCCACCCACAGGGCAGGAGGTAGCTTCGGGGCAGGCCTTCTTGGGGAATCCCCTGCATCTCTGGCAGTGTGGGGCTATTTTTAGCCAGGGGGGTAGGAGTTGCTGTTCTTATCTCTGCCTGGTATTCTTGGCACATCCTGATGACAGGGCTCCTTGGCCCACCTGTGCCAGCCACACCCATGGAGTCCAGGCGTGTGCCAGGCTCCTACCTCCCAACCCCAGCTTAGAGAACACCAGGGAGAAGACACCCATCCACCCACCCTGGCCCCCTGCAGCCTGCAGGCCACCCACAGCAGGCCCAGGTCTGAGGCTGTGAGGGTCTCACATCTGTAAAGGGCGCCCCACGCCCTGCTTCCCTCCCCACCCCCACGCTCTGGGTGGTTTCCACAGCAACGAGCACAAACCCCCTAACCCTTCACAGAAGAGCCTTGTTTGTTTTGCCTGCCTAACTTTGGAGACCAAGTTATAGGACCAGGATCCCAACCCCCCCACCCCACCCCCGCCCCTCTCCAGCCTACCGCCCATTCTCCTAGCAGTCAGAGGGACAGACCTAGAGATGGGTGGAGGCAGGACAGTCCTCTCTCTCTGGAGGCCGAGGCTCAGGAGGCCCAGAGGTGCGGCCTTCACATCCCTTTCCTACTCAGAGCCTCCCTCTTTTTCCTAGAGTGTGTCACAGACCGCCACGGCCCATACTAGGTGTTTAATAAACATGCAGATTATACAAGCCATTCTTGACCTTGATCAAAATAATTTACCCTCCCAGTCCTCAGTTTCTCCGCCTGCAAAGTGGGGATAGATATCTTACCACATTGCAGGGGTTGGAGGACAACATGGCACGGTCCCTCGTACCCAAGCCCGGCATCAGCAAGTTCCATCCCTAGAAATCCTTGAATTCTTCCGCTAGTTGCCGCGGTTGTCATCCGCGTCACTGTGATGTCCAGATGGGAAGAGGTCGACCGTGCCCTTGCCAGCTCTGACTTCTTCCAGCCAGCTCCCTCCCCACCCCCAGCTGCCCCCTGCTGCGCAGGAACTCCCCCTCCTCCAGCTCCCTCCAAGGTAACCTGATTTGTGGGGAGGGGTGGTACAGTATGGCCTGGTTCACGCCACCGGCCCCCCTTGATCTGGGGCTGGGGGTGGGGCTGCCAGCTGTGCGGTGACATTCCACAGCCCTGGTAACTGCTGCTTCTGACACTGGTGTCTAAATTGAGTCTTGGTTTCCTTAAAATCACTATTTATTGCTTTAACGCAATATAGGTATTTACTGACTGATGGAGAAAAGGCTTACCCAGCGCAGGGCTTGGTGGCCAGTGTGGTCATCAGCGCTGCTCCGGGAGGGTATGACTGGAGAAGGGGGTGGCTGCTCTTACCAGGAGAACAAAGGACTCTCTGCTACTCCCTAGTGCTGGGCTGCAGGGGCGGGGCCACCGGGGCCACCGAGTCTCTGATCTGGACCCCCTTTCCCTGGGTGATGTGTATTCTAAAGGAGGGCCCTGTGGGACACCTCTCAACCCCTCCTCCTCAGCCATGGAGAATCGCTGGCCTTTGAACAGAGCAGGCACCAGCTGCCCCCTGCCTGCTCCTGGGTAGCCACCTCCTCAGAGGGGCTGGCCCATGCCAGCCCCCGGCATCTCAGCTGTGTCCCCTGCAGGAGCAGGGAGGACTTGGGTACTCCCTCAGGGCTGTGCCATTGTCTCCAGGGTGAATGCTGACCCCCACACACAAGGCCTGGTGCCCGGAGGAGCAGCCTGTGCCAGGAACAAAGGGAGCAGGAATAGGGGCAGGAGAGAAAGAGGAGGATCAGGAGGTACCTGCATGGCTACCACCTGGTGGGGCACCACGCAGCAGGGCTGTGCCCACGTCTCAGCTGTCTCATAGCACCCTGCCAGGTAGTGACCGTTTTTGTCATATGGGAAAACTGAGGGTTGAGAGGCCTGATGATAAGCAAAGTTCTGGCACGCAGCTCCTCACCTCACCTCTGGCACCTCTGGCATGGGTGTGATGGCACCTCTAGGGGCACCCTAGGAAACAGACAGGCTCCCTGCTGGAAGCACCCATCGTATCAGACCGTGAGGGATGAAAATTGTTTGAAGGCAGCCTGGAGGGGCAGCTGGCAGTCCGGGAAGAGGGACAGGGAGGGCAGAGCACGGAGCGGGGCCGAACCAGGGCCAGGGGAGCTGAGCCAGGGAAGGCAGGCCGACAGGCTCGCGGGGCCGGCGCGGGGAGAGCAGCCTTTGTGCGGCTGCAGCCACAATCCCTCTCCAGAAAGAGGAAGGGGAGGCTGTGAAAGGGAAGAAGGTGGAGAATTGAAGGCAGAGAAAGAACAGGCAGAGGCAGAAGGGCGGCAGAAGCCAGGTCAGTACATCATGGCAGCGGTGAGACTAATGGTGAACGTGCCTGTAGTCGTGATACTGGGCGCTCTTCAGAGCACTTTATGTGTATGAGAAATTTGTGGAAGATAGCTCAGCTTGCTGAGGACGCTGTGGAGGCCACACCAAGAAGTTAGGGCTGCTCTCTCCTGTTGGTTGAGTCTCAGTTTGATTTTCATTTCCAAAAAGCAGGAGGCAGAAGAGGGACAGGAAAGCCCCACATTTGGTGCGGACAGAGTGATTGTCAGGAACGAGGCTCTGATGACCTGTCTAGCCACCTTGCCCCAAAAGCAGGTGACCTCAGCCCCAGCCCCAGAGCCAGATGGCCTCAGAAATCCACAGACGACCCACGCTATAACACGTCTATAGGCTGTGCACACATGCAGACACGTACTCACATAGATAAAGGGACTGGGATGCTGTCTGCTCCTACAGGGAAGCAAACAGGCACATGTAGAGGGACACACACGCCACACAAAAGATGCAAGTGCGCACCCACAAAGTACACAGGAAGCTGGGCCCAGTGGCACAGGCCGATAACCCCAGCACTCTGGAAGGCCGAGGCAAGAAGATTACAAGCTTGAGCCCAGCCTGGACAATTTGCAGTTTGGCAGCTCAGTGAGATCCTGTTTCAAAGTAAAACTCAAAAAATGGGCTGGATTGGAGCTCAGTGGGAAGGCCTTAGGCACAATTTTAATACAAGAAACAAACAAAAAATAACAAAGAAACAAGAAACAAAAAAACCTGACAAGCACACAGAGGCACAGGTGCCACATGGATGGAATGGGAGAGAAGAGGAGCAGGTGAAGGCCCCAGGTGCTGACCCTTTCGTTTCATAGGTGTCCCATTGCTTTCTTTTACTATTATAAAGGTCACTGTGGCTCATTGTAAACTCAGTGGTGAACGTGAAGCACAATGGGAAAGTCCTCCTCTCTGTCACACCGCTCCAAGGAGCAGCACTGTCCCAGCTGTCCCGCAGGCACGTCCCTTAGGAGTATTCTGTGGGCTCGGTCAGCAGCCCCTGGTTAGGGGATGTATCTTGTCTCTGAGCTATTCCCCTTGCACTTGCTAGCTCTGCTAAGCAATACGCCCAGGACATTTGCCCATGCTGGTGCTACTGATTCATCTCCAGCTGCACTTGCACAGCGTGACAGCCCAGGGAATGGGTGAGCTTTGATTTATGAGCCCATCTCCCCCTCTGACAGCCCTCTGGGCCACTGCCAGGCCGCTGTGGGCACTCACATGGGTGAGTGAGCGTCCTGGTCCACACATCTTTGCACACGTGGGCTGCATGACAGGGCTAGGGCACGAACACAGGGGCCTGGAAAACAAGGGGTCCATGCTGGATAACCACAGGTAGCGGGTGGTTTGAGGGCTTCTCAACCCAAGTGACAGAGACACAGAGGGCAGAGCCCTGAGGGTCCTGGCCTTTAGGAGCATGGAGAACCAGGATGCTGCGAATACGTGGGGAGAGACTAATGCTGAATGCCTTTGTGACATTTCCAAAAGACAGGGTGGCTCTGTGGGGCCGTGGCAAGGACAGTGTGAGCTTGGAAGCCCAGGCTCTTGCTCTGTGCCCCCAAGAGTGACTCTCAACCCACACTGGTCAGTCGTCTCAGTCAGTGAACCAGTGAGCCCCGTGGTATAAAAAGCTTTTTGCTTTTAGCCAATGGTGGTTTGGGGAAAGGAGAAGAGGCTGATGCAGACTGATAGAGGGAGGGGTGCAGGTAAGAATGTGGAGCTGGTGGGCAGTTTCCCCGTGCGGCTGGCGGGGGAGGTTAGAGGTGGGCAGCTCAGGAGAGGGAGGGAAGGCGGGAGAGATGCTGAGAAAGAACTTTGGTGCCTGGGACTTGAGGACAGAGACTCTTCCTGAAACCAAAGGTCTGCAGGGACCTTAGCGCTAGGAGGAAGGAGCTCTCTCTGTCAGACACAGCAGCTGAGCCAGGCTTGCAGGGGACTTAGGAGTCCCTCTCTGAGCACCAGCCTGCTCACTCAGCATTCCCCATCTCATCAGGCACCGGCAAAGGCTACTCATAACCTCTCCTTTTACAGCTGAAGAAACTGAGGCCCTGCAGATGGAGTCCTAGGCCCTAGGTCACGAAGCTAAGACAGAGGCAGGATTTGAATCAGTACCTTCCAGACTTCAAAGAGTCCCCCACCCCCTCCCGTTTGCATGGCCTGCCCAGGTTCCCCAGGGTGGCACTGAACCTCAGGTGGTAGGCAGACAGAGAGAGGGAAGCCTCCGGGGAGCTGACCTGTGTACCCAGTGAGAGAACATTTTTATGCTTCCCATCTTTTGTAGGACATCAGAGTCGCTTTACCAGGTAAGGACTCTGAGGGCCCCCCCACCACCACCACCTGGTATGCTGCAGGGAAGTGGGTGCAGAAACCGAGGCCTGGGTCCAGCCCTGCCGCTGAGCTGCCTCTGCAGCTTGAGCAGGAGCAGCCAGAGGGCGGCGGAGGGAAGGGTGTGGAGTGTGGCTGGCCCAGGCAGGGAGCAGAGGAAGACGGTAGCCCAGAGGACACATCCTGGTGTCTGTAGGACATCCCAGGACCACAAGGCCTAAAGCAGGCCTGCAGGCCAAGGGACAGACAGGATGTATAGCTCTGGGGAGGTGAGGTCATGGGTTCCTGGCCTGGCCACCAAAAGCCTAGGCCTGTGGGTGTCTCACTGCCCCCTGTCCAGGCCTCGGGCCCATCAGCAGTGAGCCAGCAGCCACACTGACGTGGCAGTGCTCCGCCAAACCTTCCAAGACTCTGGGCACCTCTGTCAGCCTGTGATTGCTACGGCCTTTTTTGTTCTTGCATGACTTGTAGTTTTGTGGGTCTTTTGTGCACCTCCAGGTCTGCAGGTGCCTATGTATCCCTTTATATGTGCCTATATGTTTCCCTGTGTGACCAGATGGCAACCAGTCACCTTACATATGTGACTGTTGGTCTGTATTCTTTCTCTATGTGAGTAGTGGCATTCGGAGCTATGTGTCTACATGCATGTACACAGGCATACATGTGTGTTACAGTGTGTGTCTGTGTGTTTGTGAGGCCATGTGGCTCTAGTGCAAGGTCTGGGGTCACTCTATAGGACAGAGTGGGCCGTCAAAGCCCAGAACCCCTCTCTCTGAGTAGGTAGCCTGCTTCTCTGTCCCTGGTCACAGGGCAGCTCTCGGGAGCCCTAAGCCATAGCAGGACAGGGAGCACAGTGGCGTGGCAGAGGGAAAGGGGATGAGGCCTTCAGAGGAGGCTGAGGCCGGGGCTTCTGGGCAGGGGACTGCGGACAGTTCAGAATACAACTTGCCTAACAGATGGTAGCCAGCCGCTAGCCATTCCCGGACCCGATCGTGGCACCTCCTCTAGAAAGTTGGCACTGGGAAGACCAATACCCCAAGTCAAGATTCCAGAAACATAGGCTTCAGTGTCCCGCAATGCAGGCCAGCAAGACTTAAGTCCCCAGAGCAGCCACTGGATGCGGGGTACGCATAACATCTCTCCGAGGGGCGGCCCCCCGTGGCCAGGCACATGTACAGTGAGTAGAGGCAGCGGGTGCCACCATGAGTGGAAATGGGTGCGTGTGCATGTGTGTATGTTTATATCAGTAGCTGTGCACGTGTGAACGTGTGAAAGTGCTGGAGTTCACCCTCCAGAGAGTTGTACACACATGAAGTCCTTGGTTTAGGGGACATGTGCTGTGTGCATGTGTACAACACATGTTGACAGCATGTGTGCCTACGGGTATAGACACCCCAACTCACAGCCATACTTGTCTACATGAGTGCGTGTGACCGGCCCCCATGTACCAGTGGGCCCGCCAGCTACAGATGGGGGTAGTGTGAGGGGGAGAGGTCTGTGCACACACAGTGCCAGCACACACATGTATTGGCAGGCATGCACAGGTGGAGTAGAGAGGACACATGCAATGCATGATGCACACATGTGTGTTTCTCTAGAGTGCCTGGGTACCTCCACAACAGTGCATGTGTGCTGCAAACTTGTGCAGTGTGAGTTGGGGGGGAGGGCACGAGAATCAGGAGCCATGCTCACAAATGTCAAGCTGGCTGCCACGCTCTGGTTACCTGGAGAGGACTGTGAGATGGATACACAGCTGGTAACTCCTGAGGCATCAGTGGGGCAGCCTCCAGGCCAGAGCCACCCCACAGTCTCCCAGAGCATGACATCCTGGGCACAGCCCCATGCCATGAGCAGGAGCCCCGTACCACTCCAGCAAACACATTCAGCCTGGCCACTGCTACCACCAAGCTGGAGGAGGGGCCCCACTAGGAAATCAGCCATGAATTTCTTGAGATGCTTTAATTTTTTTTAAAAGCTCCACATAGATGCTCTGCATTGCGAAAACCCACAAATATCGGCTAAATGAGGTGTACCGGCAGAGGGCCTGGCTGGACCCGCAGCCTCCCAGCCGTCCTGCCCGGCAGCTGGGCCCGGGCTCAGCTGGGGCCCCTGGCCTGGCCGGCCGGGCCAAGGGGCCCATCTTTGTTCCGAGTCGGGCTCAGACTGCCAAGTGGCTGGGTAAATAGTCGCCGCAGTAATCGCAGACTGATTCCAACTAATTAAATCCTGCGCCAAGAGCCCACTCCAGCCAGTATCCCGAGAGGCCACGAAAACACAGACACCCCAGACGGGGCTTTGCTCTGGGTCGGGTCTGGCTCTCTAATCCCGTATCTTTTGAAAGATAGGCGCGTCCCGGGATGAGGGGTCAGCGGGCCTGCCCTGTGCCGAGCGGTGGAATTTTTCAATAACCAGCAGCTGGGTCACCAGGCACACAAAGGCGATGTAATATCCTGTGGGCTTACTCTGGGAGAGCGAGCGGGCTGCGCACAGCCAGCTCCCTCCAGGCCTGGGGCAGCGGCCCCCCACGGCCCAGGCCCCCAGCGGCCAGCAAGAGGCCACTTGGCCAGGTCTCGACTCCCCTCCCACAGACGGGCATGGAGAACTGAGGTCAGCCTCCTCCCCAACTGGGCCTTGCAAGCAAATTCATCTTCCTTATTAAAAACCAGCCTCCATGCTCCCAAGCCCCAGCTGTGACTGTGGCAAGACCCGCCTGACACAGGGATGCTGGGACCGGGCCTCTTCCAAGGGACAGCGAATGGTCCCACATCCGGGACACATGGCCCAGGGCAAAGGTGTACAGCTCTGGAGTTAAAAGATGGGGTTCAAATCCCTCAAGGCCTGTGTGTCTGGGGAGATCCTAGCTGGGGCGTGTACAGGCTGGTGCCCCTGTATAAGAGACTCAGTTACACCTTCTGTAAAACAGGATCATCCTTCGGGGTGTGAAGTTACTGAATTAAATTGAAGCCAGTGTCCAGCAGGACCAGGACACAGTAGCTGTCCCTCTACCCAGTTTCCACCAGTGTATTATGGAGGTTGGGGTCTCTTTCCTAGACTCTGGGGAGTAGCAGGGTCCATGCCCCGAGGGGTTCACATGCTGTAGAGGGCTGTCCACGAGGTAACCATGCCACACATGTGAGAGTGATTAGAAGCTGCAGTAAGGCGGTTGATTTTTATTTTATTTTATTTTATTTTTCCCGGAGAAACAATAGTTGCCCCTCTCCCGAGTCTGGAATGCTTTACGCTCAGGGTCTGGGACCCCTCATTTAAATTGGCTGCGAAGGGACAGGCACTGTGAGCCCGGGGAGGAGGTTGTTAGGGATGGAAAGCCAGGGCCCAGGAATTTACAATCCGTTACTTGAGAGGTGTCCTGCCTCTCCCTCGCCCCATCCAGGCCTTTGCAGGCCCAGCATGTGCCGTAAAGATGTCACATCCGGTGGGAGTGCCAGTGCAGAGCAGCCTGCGGCCTTTGGGAGGGGGACTCGCTGTCCAGGACGGCGTCAGGATCAGCTGCCCCCGTCCCGCCCTGCTGGCTGAGCCCCACGGAGCTCATCCCTGGTGGCCCCGGAAGCCCAGTGCCTGTGACCTTCAATACCTCCAGGATTGCCAGCAGAGTTGATGGCCCAGTTGTGATGGTGTCCGGAGACTCACTGCGCCTTGCAGTGGGACGCAGCCAAAGTTGTGCACCTCTCACTGCCTCCTGCACGGCACTAGGACTCTACTTACACAAAGCAAGGGGCTCTTTTTTTAGTCAGTTGTTGAATCATACAGACTTTCCTGTCTTTGAGGTCTGGCACTCAGGAGGTGTGGGGCTTGGCACAAGGCGTGGCGCCTCTTAGAGCATCAACGTGTCTCGTCCGTGAAATGGGAAGACTTTGTTTTCCTTTGGTTGGGGCCTGGGTGTGGTGGAATGAGAGACAGGTGTGCCTGGGCCCAAAAACTCGGAAGGAGGGCTCCTGACACCCTAGGCAGGGCGGAGGCTGGCATTGTGCTGGGACTATCCAGGAGCTGCTTCAGAGGATGCTGAGAAAGAGGCTGGAGGGCAGGTGTGGCCCGGGGCCCCAGAAGCCCCAGGAGCCCCTTGGTGGCCACATTCCTACCAGGTGGTTTGAGGTGATTCCCAGGCTCCAAGGTGTCAGCTTCTGCGCTGGGCAGACTGGGGACGTTGCTTTGCACTGGGCCTGTTTGGCCTCCGACCTCTCTGTCCAGTTGACCCTGGTCCATCCGGGCCAGTCAGCCATTTCAGCCACCAGTTGCTGAAGGTCTGCTACCCAGAGTCCAGAACAAGGGAAAGGAACATGTGGGAATCTTCCCTTTCGGGCTGGGAGGGCAGCAGGCCTAGGGGAGCCTGCAGGGAAATGCTTTATGAGAGAGAGAGAGAGAGAGAGAGAGAGAGAGAGAGAGAGAGAGAGAGAGACACAGAGAGAGACAGGCAGAGAGAGACAGAGAGAGAGAGTGAGTGTGTGTGTGTGTGTGTGTGTGTGTGTGTGTGTGTGTGTGTGTGTGTGTGTGTCGGGGCAGGCAGCAAAGTAAACAGCTGCTGCCCTGTCCTCTCTGTGGCCGTGGCCAGGTACACAGGCCTGTTTGGACAGCTGCCTTGTCTGTCTGTCTGTTTGGGAGATGCTGGCTGATAGATGGGGGTGGGCAGGCTGTTAACCCTTCGCTGCCTGTAGGGTTCCTGGCGTCCTCCTGTAGGAGACAATACAGAGTGGGCCCACCTGCCCCACCCAGTTCTGCTCCAGCGAGCACCTCTCAGGGACAAGGCGAGGGGGCTTCTGGACACGGACAGCCTGAGGTCTCCCCCTGTGGCACCAGAGGCAGGATATGGCCCTCTGTCTGTGCACAGCCCCCCAGCCACCCACCTGAACTCCCCTACCTAGAGGAAAGGGCAAGCAGCAGACACCCTCAGCTGCCAGCACACATCTCGTGCTAGCCCGACCTGAGTCTGGGGTGGAAGAAGTGGGGGCCGAGGGGTTGGGGTCAGCTGAAACCAGAGAGGCTGACTTGGTGGGGAGACCGAATCCCAGTGATGCCCTACTGGTAGTCACTGCCCACCTTGCATCTCCGGGCATCCCCCATCAACTGTGCAGTGCCCCAGTCTTCTTCATGACTGTCAGACCGCCCACTTTGTAAGGGAAAGGGTGGGGCGTCCCACACTCCTCCGTCCCCGTAGCCCTGTGAATATCACACCCTACATCACTAATAACCCCCTTTCTCCCACTCCTGCACCCCCAGCAGGACCCCTTGGCCTCCTAACTGTTCGCCACTCTGTGCTCCGACCCTAGATCCCAGCTCACAGCCAAAGCGGCTTTTTTTTTTTTAATACAGATGTTCAAGCCCCTCCCCAGTTAAAACCTTTCTGTGGCTTCCTATGGCTCTTGAGATTAAAACCAACATACAGTAAATGGTCATGGCAGACGCAGGTGAGATAAATTAGGGTTTGTCCCTGCAGTAAGGGATGGGCCATCCACAGAACAGGGGCTGTGGTCTACCTAGAGCTGTGGTCCGCTCCCAGGCTTGAGGGAGGAGGTGGACAGCCAAGAACCCCCAGGTCCTGTGGAGTGGTTGCGTTAAAAAAATAAAAATAAAAAAGTAAACCAGCCCCCCAACCAGACCTCTTTACAAGCAAAGCCCTGGATGGGGGCGGGGGACAGCGGGGCCACCCTTGTGGGTACATGCTAGGGCTCCAAAAAAGAGATGGGTCATCTCCAAGCGGGGACCCGCGGGCTAAAGGATTGGTGGATGAGGCTGCAGGGACCATCACACTTTCTTATATTTTAATATGAAACTGTGGAAAGCATTACTTATTAAATATATATATCCAATTATTTTTTTAAAAAAATAAAAACAGATTGCTGGGTATAGTGACATATATACCTGTAATTCTAGCTACTGAGTCAGGAGGATTGTAAGTTCAAGACCAGCCTGGGTAATTTAGCAATACCCTGTCCCATAAGTCGGGTATGTACATACATACAGGGCTGAAGACGTACATCAGTGGTAGAGCACCCCTGGATTCAGTTCCCAGTACTGGAAGAAAAACTTGTTTTGGTAAATGGTCTGCAAGACCCTGGCCTCTGCAGTCTCCTCCCCGGCCACGTGTGACCCACAGCCCCGCCTTCTTCACCCACTCGCCCCTTCCTCCAGGGGGACGCCCCGTGTCCCAGCCCTTTGCGCAGCCTTTCCCTCGGATGCCCGGCCCTCTCCCTGGCTCACGCTGCCCTCGTCCTCAGTCCAAACGAACCCAGTCTGCCTTCGACTCCCACCCGCCAGCTCCTAGACAGGCTTGTTAAGGCATCGTGCTGGCTGTCTTTGGGCTTGCACTCACAGCTGTCCCTAGCTGTCCCCGGTGCAGGCCACCCTGCCTGGCGCACGGGAGCATCTCACCAGCCTTGGTGAGGCGGGAGGACGCCTGGGATTTCCGTGCCACCGAGCCTGGGAGGTGCCCAGCTGGGCTGCGGGCCTTGGAAAGGTGGCCCGAGTAGGGGGCGCTGCTCGCTCCAAGACCCGGCGGCTGGATTTCTACAGCAACCTGCTCGCCAAACTCTCCCTCCTTCCTCCCCAGCCCTGCTGTGCGTCTCGGGCGAGTTACCTCCCCTCTCTGCGCCGCGGCGAAATGGAAGCGCCGGCCGGCACCCGTCGTAGCCGCTAAGGACAGGTCTCCCCAGATCCCCTCGGGAAGGCGGGAGCGTACACAGCTGGCGCTGAATAAATGCTCGGGGAACTGCCGCGGGCACCGGGAAAGGGTTAAAACCGGGCGCTTTTTAATTGTCAAATGACTGCGGGCGATTAGCGCTGGCAGCTTCCTCAATAATCGCTCTTCCCTGTACCTGCTGGGAGCTTAATTAAAAAACAAAGAGGCTCAATTTAAAGGCCATTACTATGCTAATGCGGCCGGGCGGGCGGTGATTAAGCGGCTCGGGCGGGCTGCGAGCGGCTAGGGCGGGGCCCGGGGCGATCAGTTACCCACTAAACGGCCGGCGAGGTGGTGGGGCCCCCAAGTGGCCACGCCCGCCCTACCCGCGGGGGCGCCGGGCCGACCGACCACGCCCGCCCCTGCCGGCTGGGCAGAGCGCCGCGGCCCCCGCCCCCGTTCCCCCCCGCCAATGCGAGTGTCCTGCGTGGGTAGGAGGTGGGTGTCACCCTCCCTTCCCTTAGGCGTCCCTCGCCGTCCCTGTCGTTCCGGCCCCTCAGGCACCTGCTGGGGAAGTGTTCTGCGCTCTGGAATGAGCGTCCCAGCAAAATGTCACAGGCAGGCCACTGGCCAGAGGCAGGTCTAGGCTCACGGGCCTCTGAGACATTTGCCTCCCTGCACTCAGACACCCTCCCGTCCCCGCGGAAAGACAGGAGTGTGGCGGGTCCCCCACGGGCCTGTCCTGGGCAGGGGTCACCAGCAGGCTAGGCGGGGTCTTGAAGAGACCTACCCCGAGCCCTGAGCGGGGCGGTTCCTGGGAGTATGACCTTTGGGTAGGAACATACACTGGATTCAGATTCTGGCTTTAGAACGGAAGCGGGGGCGAGAGATGCAGACCCCGTGGCATGGAGAGGTTGGGCTAACGAAGCTGGTGCTGTCTCTGTCTGCATGAAAAGGAGCCTAGAGTGGGGAATGAGATGATGGTTCTCATGTCTGGAGTTCTGAGCTTCTGGCCCTATGCCTGGACGGCTGCGTGGACAAGCTCCGGCTGAACTAAGAGAACCAGCCAGAGGAAACTGGGGGCTCTGCCGGTAGAGGGCAGTGTCGCCGTCGGACTCTGGAGGGCAGCAAGGAGCACACTTGGGCTCTGGTGATCCCGCTGGAGCTGGCAGTGGACCGCCACACCTGACACCGCCACGTCTGTCCTGAC
Organism: Ctenodactylus gundi; assembly: GCA_004027205.1. Lineage (NCBI taxonomy): Eukaryota > Metazoa > Chordata > Mammalia > Rodentia > Ctenodactylidae > Ctenodactylus > Ctenodactylus gundi. The sequence continues at coordinate 141,442 of PVKB01001628.1, forward strand.
TCCCCAGTTTTGACCCTGCGCGTGTTCCCATCAGCTGCCTAGTGAAAGGTGTGATAACGAACTTCAGGGATGCGTTGTTAACCTTGACAGCCACCCTGGGAGCCTGGGAAAGATTTCACTTGGTTAAGAAAAAAATCAGTACAAAATACGACAGTTAACAGGGAAACTACTCATAGTAAAATGTATAGCTGACGGCAAATTAGCCAGACGGGCAGTCGGCTCCAGTACGGGCACACGCTTGTTGCACGAGCTAAACTTTATTGAAAAATCCCTCATGAAAAAAATCATTTTTCTCCTTGAAAATAATTTTAGTAAAATAAAAATGGAAATGGAAAAAGTCATAAATTATTTAACTGTCTTAGAAAGAAAATTGATCAAAAAATTAAATTGCCTTAATGGAGTTTATTGCAGAAAATACTCCTTTGAAGGAAGCTGATCCGTGTTGTTAGAACCCTAATTGAAATGCACGGTTGGCCTGTGTCCAGGGAGGCCAGAGTCCTTGGGGTCAGGATAGCAAAGCCAGAGCAGCGGCACCTGCTGTGACACACGCCAGCGGTGGGTGCCCTGTGTTCTCCCTGCCCCCACCACCACAGAATGTCTTAACTTGTGTCCACCAGTGGCAGCAGCCCTAGTCTTGTCCCCCAGCTCCTGGCACAGTGCTGGGTCACGGTGGGTGTTTGGTGAATGCCAGAGGAATCTTGGCAGGGGAGGTAGGTGTAGGAAGGCAGTGTCTGCTCTTCCAGGAGGAGGCGTCATGGCCCAAGGTTGAGTGTCTGCCGATGCAGGGCTGGCAGGCAGTGTGCACTGGGGGGTGTTTGAGATGATGGGTGGGTTGAAGAAGGGTTGTGCAGATATGTAGGTAGGTGGGTGGGCAGAAGGGGCAGGACTATTGATGCAAAATGGATGGATGGGTACCTGGCTGTGAGTGTGAGACGGAGGGATGTTTTGGTGAGAACAACAGGCTCCCTAGTTCGGTATTAAAGGCCTGTACCCACCCCTGCCTGCCCTCTCCCTTGCATGTGGCTTCTGTATTCTTCTCCAATTTGCTTTTATTCAGCGTCTCCTCCCAGAATGGCCTCTCTGCTTGTCTATCCCTATGCACAACTGGACTCCAAAATCACTCATACTCCTGTTCCCCAGCCCAGCTCCCAACCTGAACCCTTTGAAGTCACCAGTGCATCTTCCCTGAAGCCCAGCTCTGCCCTCTGCCCGGCCGAGTTAGCACCTCCTAAGGCCCTGCCCTGGATCCCCCGCCCTTCCTCAGGCCTGCCCAAATCTGACCATGCAGGACCCCAGAAGGAAACCCTCAGGATGTAGGGTTTCTCCTCCACCGCCACTGTTTTCAGCCTCCACGCTTGGTATCCTCAGCATCCCCTGCCCAGGACGTGGACCCACAGAGCCGAGCTGACAGAGCCCGTGCAGAGTGGCCCCAGAGGCTGGCTGGTGGAAGAAGCTGAGACAGGAGAGCACCTCAAAAACGGGGAGGCCCGGAAGCTGCACAGTGAGGCAGGGAGGACAGCAGGTGTGTGGGGCCCAGAGTGCCAGCCTAGAACCCAGGAGGTGACAGCCAGCAGCATCGCTGCTCTCTGAGCAGAAAGCGGGGTAGTGCCCACCACTCAGGGTCTTGGGCTGTGTGCAGAGGAAGCACAGGGCCTGCTGCGTAGGGAGCACTCAGCCCAGCACTAGGCACAAGCCTGCCGCCAGGCAGCTGGTGCAGGGCCTCAGTGGCAGGGGCCCAAGCCAGGGACCAGGATTCAAGGGGATCTGATAAGCAGGGGAGGGGGGGCTTCTCCTGTGGGACCAGCATTGGGCCTCCTGATCATAGGCGCTCGATAAATGCTAGGTAGCTGAAGTATAGCACCCCATGGAATCAAGATCATGGCTGAAGAGTCCTCAAAGCCTGATGAAAGAACTCAGACAGAGGGCTGGGGGCGTAGCCCAGTGATTAGGCCCCCTGTTCCAGCGGCACCACATAATAACTGGTGGCACACACCTGTAATCCTAGCACCCAGGAGGCTGAGGCAGGAGGGTTGGTGTGAGTTCAAGGCCAGCCTGGCTGGGCTCCCACTCTGTTCAGGACTAGCCTGGGCTATACAGTAAGACCGTCTCAAAAAAAAAAAAAAAAAAACAGCCGAGCCAGAGCCAGAGCCCGAGCCCTTTCACTAGGCAGCCACAGGCCGGCTTCTGCAGCCTTTTCTGTCTGGACCAGTGTCCCAAGTTCCAGCAGATGGGTGTGTGGGAAGATGGACTGACAGACTTGAGGATATGACGCTCCATCTCTTTCCCATGTGTCCCTGGAGAGGTGTAGTCACAGAGAAATTGTGGTATTCCCAAATGGAATAGAATATTCCCAAATGGAAAAGAGATTCCTAGGGAACAATCAGCCATTGTCCCCACCCCAGGGATCAGAGTCTCGCAGATGGGAGAGCAACTGTAGGGTGCCAGGCCCTCTGGGCACAGCAGCTCCTCTGCAGGAGTGTGTCTGTATATGACCACGTGCGCAGCTGGGCGATCCTGACAGCTAGCTTGGTGTGCCCCGGGGCCCCTCCCACAGCCACAGACACGTGCAGCTGCCTCCGGACAGGTTCCCACAATGCCTTCCCCTCTCTTCCCAGTGGAACTCCATCCTTTCACCTGCTTAGGCCCCCAGACCTCAAATTCCTCCCCTCTTCCACGCTTTTCCTGGACCCTCTTGTGACCCTGCCTGCCTGCAAGATGTGACAGATCAGGGTGCTTCTCAGCACCTCCCCGTGCCCGGGTTACTGGGTAATCTCACAAGCCTCTCCGTGCCCCAGCCCCACCCAGGGCCCACAGAGCTGCCTGGGAGCTGGTTCAAGAGTTAGTCAGGCCCCATCCCCTCTCTGCTCTGTGTCACATGATCTGCCCACCCCCAGCTCTCCACCTGCACCTCTGGGGCCCTCCCCACTCACTCACCTGCTCTGCCCCTCACTTGGGCTCTTTGTCACTTCCCCAACACCCCAGATACACCCTGTCCCTGCCCTCTGCCTGGAACATGCTCCCCAGAATTGGCAGATGCTCTCCCTGGGGTGTCTGCACCGAGGGCCTGTCTCAGGACTGCCTCTGCTGTCCTCGCTACACCTGCAACCCCGTGGCTCTTCTCTGTCTCATTACGTCACATTGTCACCAGTTGTTATATTCTATATACTTTGGATCTATCTATTACAATAGATCAGCTTAGTCAGGCACAGTGGTGCACACCTGTAGTCCCAGCAACTTGGGAGGCTGAGGCAGGAGGATCCCAAGGTCTAGGCCAACCTGATCAACTCAGAGAGACCCTGTCTCAAGATTTTTTTTAAAAAAGGGGTGGTGATATAGTTTAGTAACAGCACTTCACTGGCATGAATGAGCTCCTGACAAATAAATCCGTTTTATTCCCCTTTATCTATTGGACAGCCAGGCAAAGTAATGCATATCTGAAATCCCAGCGCTCCGGGAAGCCAAGACAGGAGGAAGTTTGAGCCCAGCCTGGGCAACTTAGTAAGATCCTATCTCAAAAAATTGTTCAAAAGGTCTGGGGGTGTAGCTCAATGCCAGGGCATGGAGTTCAATCTCCAGTACTGGAAAACCAAGCAAACAAGCCACCTAATAGAAGGTCCCCCATCTATGAAAACGTAGCTGTGGATGGGGCCATTTCTATGAGATCTTGTTCTCCCACACGGTCTCAGGTGCCCTGGCAGTGTCTGGCACATGGTAGGTGTTTATAAAGGACGTGTGGAATCATAGCACGTGTACTGGCCTGGCTACGCTGGGCCCTGGATGGCATGCAGGCTCGCAGCTGGGTCTGCCCCTTCAGCCTGTGGTGGGTGACCTCCAGCCCGGGCAGGGGGCTCCAGCTGCATGTCACCCACCCACCCAGCCTGCCCCAGCCGATCAAAGGTGTGCAGTCATCTGCAGGAAACGCAGGGCAGCCCAGGGCTGGCCTGGCGTGGCCAGGTAGGTGAAAGCCCGAGAAGGCCACGGCCAGTAGCCATGGCCTTGATAGCATGGCCGTGGCCACACCATGCATTCCAGCTGCCTGATTGACATGAGCACCGGGGCCCCTGCCTGCGGGTCCCGCCGCCGCCGCCTGGCTGGCCGCATCAAAGCAGATGTTTGCAGCTGGTTTGAGTTGGATCCCAGTCAACAGGCCCCTTTTTGTCTCAAAATAAAAAACAGCTACGCCCGGAATGATAAGGACGCGGCAGGCACGTGGGGGAGATGTCAGCGAGTCAGCAGGGAGGAGGCCTGGCTGCTCCCCTGCCAAGTGACAGGCTGACTCCAGCAGCAGCCGTGCCACCCCAGAGCGGGCAGCCTGTCCCCTGGGTCGCTGTGAAGTGCTGTCCGTCCCTCGGCCACATTCTCGTAGGTACCATTAGCCCCACCACGGCCACTGTAGTGACCTGGTACTGTCTGTGTCCTGAGTGCACCGCTGTGGTTCTGGGATCCTGCTGTCTCCGAGGTGTGGCACGGGAGGGGGACTTTGCTATGGTGATGCCCTTCGGGATAGGCATGGGGACCTCAACTTGGTTAGAGGATGCAGACGGCAGGCCCCAAGGTCAGACGGTTGGTGGGCGGCAGAGCTGAGGTGCAGACCCTTCCCTCGCTCTCTGGAAGCAGGTCCTTAAATCTGGGACATGTTTCCTTCTCCACAAAGTCCCCAGTGCCCCTTCAGTTTCTCCATGCACCCCCACCCCACCAGCCTGCTAAACACCTGGCATGGCACATATCCCAGTGCCAGCTCCCAGGAAGGTGCAGCTGAACTGTGCCCAGGTGCCCCACAGGGTCCCACCCAAGGTCAGCCTTCAGGGTACTGTTTGGGTGAATTCACGGTGTAGCCTGAGCCAGGGAGGAAGTGCTTGCTCACCTTGTTACCCTGTTGTGGGCTTACACCCCTACAAGCAGAGTAGTCATATTTCCTTGTACCCATTCATTTCCCTTCTCCCAAGGTTTTTCATTTAACACTACTTTCTTTTCTTTTCTTTTCTTTTTTTTTTTTTTTTTTTTGAGACAGGACCACTCTCTTCAGACCACGCTGGTCCTGAACTATGGAGCCTGACCTCACAGCCATTCTCCTGCCTCAGCATTCTGAGTGCTGGTATTACAGGAGTGTACCACCGGCCTATGGGGTGCTGGGGAATCAGACTCAGGGCTTTGTGTTTGTTAGGCAAGTGACCCAGTCACTGTGCTGTTGCTCAAGCCCTCAACACTTACAACTGCCTCCTCAACACCAGCGCCTGGGCCTGGGGGTGATTCAGAGCCAGTGAAGGCCACGGTTAGGTCTTGGGTTATGTCCTGAGATTATTGAGGGCTCCTGGACCTTCTGGAGCCACGGGAATGTGCTTGACTTGATGAGTGTGCTTATCACCTCTCCACCGCTGTGACAGGACACCCGAGTTAATCCACTTTCCTGGAAGAAAGGTTTATCTTGACTCCCCATTTCAGAGGTTCACACCCAGGGTTAGCCCTATTGCCTGGGCCTGTGTGGAGCCAGAATATTGTACCACACATGCATGGCGGAGGGACATCGCAGTTAGCAGGGCAGAGGAGGCTGGGAACGCCATGGGAGCAGAGAGGACAGGAAGACGAGCAGGACCTGAGGTGTACCCCGAGAACTCAACCAGGGTTGCGTCAGCTCTGCATGGGCAGGTGAATGGCCTTGCTGTGGGGAGGCCGCCAGGGGAGCGGATTCCCCCAGCAGGGGTGCGGTGCCAGAGACCACAGAAAGACCGCTGACTGAGCCCATCCCATGTGCCAGCCCTATAGGCAGGCTCTGTCATCCCCATTGGACAGATGGGGACACTGACGACCAAGAGGAAAAGGGGCTTGTGCAAGGTTCCAGAGTCAGGGAGCGACAGGCAGGCCTCCAAGCCGGGCGTATGTCGGCTGGACTCCCAGGCGTGGGGTGACAGCCTGCTCTGTGGCCAGAGCAGCCTTGGATGCCAGGAAGCCAGGATCAGGGGAAGTGACAAAATCAGCTGCGTCTCTGCAGCGGTCACTGGTTTAGGAGGAATTTATCAGATTTGCAATCCATGTTCAAATGCTCCCTCCAAATATGGTGGCGGGGTTTTCTTTATTAGCCTTAAGAGTTTAATTGAGCGTTAAACAAATATGTACACATGGAGAGTTGCCTGAGGTGGGTACTCCTGGCCTCGGACTCTCCAGCGGAGGGATGTCCTGACATCGGATTTCTTATTCCATCATCACAGGTGATCCTGCCTGGCCATCATCACAGGTGATCCTGCCCGGAGGAGAGAAGGGAAAAGGCGTGGGAGTGTGTGTGGGGTGTTTAGTTTGCTTTCAAACTGTCACCTGAAGACCCCGCCCGGCCTCTTGGAGGCTGGGCTCACATAGAGTGCTATGTAGGGGAGTTCTGGGCCCTCCTGGAGAAGCCCACAGTCCAGGGGGTGGGCAGATGTAGGCGTGGTACCAGAGCGCCGGGGGTCCAGGACAGAGGGGAGCATCCAGGGTGTTGAGTCCCCTGCCCTCCACACTCCAGGGTGCTTGTCTATAAAACTGGAAAGAGGCAGCGACTTTCTTTATGGGTTCTTCAAGGGCTTGGTGAGGAGATGCAGGCAGGTGACGCCTGAGCATGCTCAGTGCCTCGCACCACCTGGGTTGGTGTTTGCCGGCCGAACTCCCAAGTGTGGGGTGACAACCTGCTCCGAGAGGCCAGACAAGCCTCGGATGCCAGGAGGTGACAAAATCAGTCCAGGTGGTCACGGAAAGAGGAGCACTTGTGGCTTGCAAGCCTAGCCAGTCGGGGAGGCTGGTCCCAGGCACTGCGGGGTCCCGGCAGGGACAGTCCCACAGTTATTAAGGACACGCGTGGAGCAGAGGAAGGGGAGAGAGGCCACTTTCTGTGGGAGCCCTTCTTTGGGCCCACACAGCGCCAAGGGCCTTCCCAACACCAGCCTCCCTTCTCAGCAGCCCCGTGCCCCGCTGCAGCCTTTCCCGTTCTGTAGATGAGCGATCTGAGGGGCACAGGGGCTAAAGGCCGGGCCCTCCTGGCAGGGAGGGTATGCAGCCGTGGTAGAGTGCCTGTCTAGCAATGTGCAGGGTCCTCCACTGTGTCCGCAACACCACACCCAGAAAGGAAGGAAGGATAGGAGAAAAGACAAAAGTTACCAGAGCCAGACTAGAAGCCCCGGCCATGTCCTCTGTACCAGCCACGTCACAGTGACGACCGAGCAGCTGGGAGCAAGCCCCGGGTGGCGCCCATGGCACAGCTCGGTGAGCTGAGGCCCCGGGTGGGGAGTTTCCTGCCGCAAGGAGGGGGGGCCAGGCCTGCCTGCTGCAGACTCGTCCCCCAGTTCCTCCGGAGCGGGAGGGGACGGAAGCAGGGTGGGCCCGGCAGGTCAGGAGCCCTCACCCTGCTAGACAAAGGCAGCCCCGCAATCGGGAGCGAGTATTTCATGCGTCCCCCCCGATGTTTTATTGGGCCGAGAGATGCTTGGAGAGCACGCGGATGGCGCGTTCCGTTTATAAAGTGCGCGCCGTTTGTTTTATTTCGCGGGTTTTTGCAATCTAGATAACAGATGACGCCCCGAGCGGCGGGCGCTGCCTCCTAATGGCGGCGCGGAGCCTTCGGAGGGGTATTAATAATAGATTGTGTTGATGAGTTTGGAGAAAGTAGCAATCGACCCCCTGCTGCAGAGGCATTAGCGCGGCGGTTACGACCGCAGCGGCGGCGCCGGGCGGCGTGCGAACGCGGCCCCCGGCCCGACCCGGCCCACGGTCTCCTCCCGGGGGCGCTCGGGTGTGCTGCGTGGCCGGCCGAGGGGCACACGGGGGCGGGGGGAGGACAGGGCGGGAGCATCCTCCGTTGGCAGAGCCGCAGCGTCCCGCACGTCCTCCTGGAGACGCTGCGCGGGCAGGCGGTGCCCTGAGCCGGACTGTCCCGCGGGGGGCCGCATCGCAGCCGCTGCCCAGCCTCTGCCCAGCCTCTGCCCGCGCAGAGCTATGCGCGGTGTAGACCGGAGGGATCGGCTGGACTGGAGCCCAGAGCAGAGGCCCCGCCCACTCCAGGCCTTCGTTTACCTGCTCTGCCAGCTGGCACACAGACCTCCTCGAGGATCAGGCCTCGTTGGGCGCCCGTGGTGAACGGCCGCTGTGGTACTGCCTTCCAGGGGGTGCTGCTGGTGCCTCTTCACAGCAGGGTGGGCTCGAGAAGGTAGAAAGGAGGCCACCTCCCCCGCCAGAGGGCGTCACAGAAGACTTCCGGAGGAGGTGGCATCGGAGTTGGGCACTGCAGGATGAGTAGGAGCCTGCCATGTAAAAGAGATGGGTGGCAGGGGTCACGGGGGATGCCCCAGCCAGGTGCCCTGGCCAGTGCAAGGGAGCAGGCCGAGCTCAGTCAGCGCTCGCCGTGGGCGGGGCTGATGGCGACCCCGGGAAGGGAGGCGGGCCGGGAGCCCCGCACTGACGGCCATTCCTGTTCCAGAACCGATTAGTGGAGAATTGCAGCCGTAATCTGTGCCCGCGATGGCGGGCCATAAGGAGGGATGGGGCGCGCACGGCGCTCCCAAGGTGGCGCCGCAGACGTGGCCCGGGGACGCGGCGAATGAAAAATGGTTTTAATTCCCTCCCAGCAGCAATAATTTGATTCTTCATAAATTTTTCCATCAAAGTGTTGTTGAGGCCGAGTTCCCACCGAGCAGAGCACGTCACGAGCGGGGCGGGCGCCGGCGGTCAGCGGCGCACGGGGCGGGGCCGGACCCCGCGCACCTGCCCTGACTGCGCCGCCCGCCGCGCTCCGCGCCGCCCCGCCGCCGCCCCGGCCCCAGAACCCGGCCGGCTCGTCCCCAGAGCAGATCGGCGGCGATGGCGCAGAAAGCGCTTGGCAGGGCGGGAGCTGTGGCAGCCCGGAGGGAGGGACGGCCGGCGGCGCGAGGATCGCTCTTGGAAGGCCGAGGCGGGAGGACACAAGTCTGAGTGCAGCCCGGGCAGTTTAACATCTTTGCAAAGACTTCGTCCCAAAATAAAAATTAAAACACATTCTTTCAGTGGGCTGAGGATGCAGGTCAATGCAAAGGCCCTGGGCTCATTCCCAAAGAAAGAAAAAGTCACGTGAAGTTGTGGAACTACAACTGCTCTGTGGCGCGAAAGCCGAGGAGCAGGGGGCACGGGGGGAGGGGGGTAGGGCGGAGAAGAAGCGGGATCCCGAGGAGACGAGCGCCAGGCCGGGATATCGGATATTCGTCCAAGGGTGCTAGGGAGCCGTGGGCGAGGCTGGAGAAGGAAAGCCGCATGACCGCATGTGTGTTCCAGAAAGATCCTTCAGGGTCCTGTGTGGAGGGAGAGCCAGGAGGGTTATGAACTAGAGGGGCCAGGAACCTGGAGAGCGGCTCTGGCGGCTGCTCAGCCTGGGGAGAAGGAGGAGGGCTGAAGAGCACAGGGGTCCGCGGGTGTGGTGGTGAGGGGGCTGAACAGGTGCATGGCCGCCCGGGCAAGGTTGGGCTGACCCTGAGTGGCGCCCTCTAGTGGCCACACGCCCCTGAGCGCGAAAGACGCCCAGCCGCAAATTCTGGGGGCCGAGCCAGGCTGCGGGCCTTCCCCTGGCCCCGCCCACCCCCAGGGAGGGCCCGTGCCCCGGGGCCTGAGGGTGTGGGTGGCAGGGAGGATGCCCCTGGGCCCAGCCCACGCGCTGCTTCGCGCCCCGCAGGCTTTTCGCGGCCAAGTGCAGCGGCTGCATGGAGAAGATCGCGCCCACCGAGTTCGTGATGCGGGCCCTGGAGTGCGTGTACCACCTGGGCTGCTTCTGCTGCTGCGTGTGCGAGCGGCAGCTGCGCAAGGGCGATGAGTTCGTGCTCAAGGAGGGCCAGCTGCTGTGCAAGGGCGACTACGAGAAGGAGAAGGACCTGCTCAGCTCGGTGAGCCCGGACGAGTCTGACTCTGGTGAGCAGTGGCCCGAGCGCGCGCCCGTGGGGAGGGGGCCGCGCACCCTGGTAGCGGCCGGGGCCGCACCCACAGCTGCACGTGAGGTGCAGACGTGCCGCCCCCGCACGTGCACACGGGCTGCCATGCGGCCCGCCACTAGCCCCAACGCGTCCAGACCCACGCACATGTGTGCACACGCACAAGCACACCTGGAACACACACAATGCGTGTATGTGGTAACACATGCTCACATACCCAAGTGTGCAAAACACCCACCCAGGTACGTGCACAGCTTTTGACATGCACCCACACTCCAGCACACACTGAGCTCTTTGCACATGCAGTGTACGTGTGTGCACGGTGTCTGTAGACACACACACCCCTGTTCTCTGGGGAGGACCCGGTAGGTGCCAGCACCTGGCTGTTGTGGGCAGTTGGGAGGAAGGACTTGAGCAGCGAGCATGGTGAACGGTGCTGTGGTGCCCTCACGGTGTCCTGGCCCCCAGGGCCCGCCCACATGTCTTCTGCAGACAGGGTCCCAGTCCTGCCTGGCTTCCTGTGGAAGAGCAGAGGCCACCCAAGCCCTGGGGCCTGTGTGTGCACAGCCTGGGCGAGGGGGAGCGGCTCTTGGTAGGCTCACCTCGGATACGTCCCGGCCTGGGGAGACCCGGCTGGGTGGGGGCCTGGCATGGGAGGGGCCTGGATACGTGCAGGGTGAGCTCCAGTTCTCCACACCCTGTGTGGGATCCTGTTGCTGCCTATGGGATCGTGCCTGTGGGTGCCTGGGTGTGTACGCACAGCTGGGAGCACACCCTCATGGTCCCTCATGCCAGACTGTGTGTGCATGCCCTCGTGGGTAAGCATGCTGTGTGTGTGCACACACTCTGGTCGTGAGGCATCTGCCTTTGACTGTCAGCTCTTAGTCTTTGAAAACTTCAAGAAAGAAGCTGTCAGCTGGGCCCAGTGGCACAGGCCTATCACCCTCATGTCCCTGGGAGGCTGAAGCAGGACAATCACATGTTTAAGCCCAGCCTGAGAAACCTGTCAGCTTAGCAAAACCCTCTTTCAAAATCAAAAACATAAGCATGGGCTAGGGATGTTGCTCAGTGTGCAGGCCTTGGGTTCGACCACCAGTACCCCTGCGTAAGCCAACAGGTAAAGCGTTGAGCCTGGCTCCTGCCGTGGTCCTCTGGTCTTCTGGTCCTCAGCTGGCACTGGGCTAGTGCAGTGGAAATTTTTCTGGCTCACTACAGTGGTGTCTACAGGGTGCCCAAGGTTAACGATTCAGGCAGAGTCCCAGCAGGAAGGTAAGGGAAGCCCAGGCCTGTGTGGCCATAGATGCCAGCACCTGTCTGTAGGGGGCTGTCAGCCTGAGAGGCACGCAGATCTGCCCGGGGGTGAGAACCTCAGCGAGCCCAGACACAGATCTGCAGGTACTGCACCCAGAGCCACGTGCACAATCGTGTGTGCACCTGCATGCCTGGTCCCACGTGGGCTTGCTTCAACACCGTCCTGACGCTTGTGTGTTTAAGTGTGCAATAGCACGTATGTGTGTGCACACCCGGGCTGTGGCTGCCACAGTGCACCTGTGTGGTCAGCGGGGCACGGCTGCACCTGGCTTCCAAGACGAGGACATGAGGAATCATGGCAGGAGCTGCGCAGGGCACAGGCCACAGGCAGGGTGGCACCCATAGGCTGGAGAGGGCGGGAACTATGCTGAGGCGCAGGGAGCCACAGCGGTGTCTGGGGATGGGTCCTGCGAGGGCCTGTCCCTTGGCCCTCCCTGACAAGCCTGTTGTGTCCCCCACAGTGAAGAGTGAGGACGAAGATGGGGACATGAAGCCGACGAAGGGACAAGGCAGCCAGAGCAAGGGCAGCGGGGATGACGGGAAGGACCCTCGAAGGCCCAAGCGACCGCGGACCATCCTCACCACACAGCAGCGAAGAGCCTTCAAGGCCTCCTTCGAGGTCTCCTCCAAGCCCTGCCGGAAGGTAAGGACGGCCGGGGACGCTGTCCAGCTCCCACCCCTTCGGCTCCTGCTGGGTGCCAAGGCCTTCCTCTACCTCCTTATCCTGATGCCCCCTGCCGGCCACCACGCCTGCAGACCTGACCCCCTCCCTCTCTCCGGGCCAGGTCCGGGAGACGCTGGCGGCTGAGACCGGCCTCAGCGTGCGTGTGGTCCAGGTCTGGTTTCAGAACCAAAGAGCAAAGGTGAGAAGTCACTCCCACTCCAGAGCTCTGGGGCAGGGCTGGGAGTGCCAGGGACAGGCGGAATCGCAGGATCCTAGTGGGGCCGGGGCTGGGACTGGTGGGGGACGCGGGAGACCTGACCCTGCTCCCCCCACAGATGAAGAAGCTGGCGCGGCGGCACCAGCAGCAGCAGGAGCAGCAGAACTCCCAGCGGCTGGGCCAAGGTGAGCAGGAAACCCAACTGTCTCGCGTGTCAGGGCAGGGACGTAGGAGCCTGGCTGTCTCTCCCAAGCCCCCCAGGATCAGAGCTGGGGGCTGGGATTGGGGGGCGTCCTTTGTGGAGACAGCTGTGATGTGGAGAGTTGGAGAAATGGATGAGATGGTGGGGTAGACAGCCAGCAGGGCTGGGTTTCTCCGGTGGAAGGCTGCCATGCTGCTACGGCCTGGCCCTGGTCCCAGCAGCCCGTGCACTCCGCCTATCACGGTTCTCACGGATCCTGCCAGGAAGGGGATGGTCAGAACTGAGGAAGCTGAGGCCCAGTAAGAGGAAAGAGCTGGCTTGGGCTAGCTGTGGAGGTGCTGGCCTATAATCCAGCACTCTGGAAGGCTAAGGCTGGAGGATCACAAGCTCAAACCCAGCCTGGGCAGCTTAGCAAGGTTTTGTCTGAAAATACAAAAAAGAAGAGGGTGTCTGGGAATGTAGCTCAAAGTGTGAAGGCCCTGAGGTCAAGTCCCTGTAGCATAAAAAAGAAAAAATATAAGGTGAGTGGGTGGGTGGGTGGTGTGTGTGTGTGTGTGTGTGTGTGTGTGTGTGTGTGTGTGTGTGGCGGGGTTGGGGTGGGGGGGAGCTTTCCTAGGATTACTCAGCCAGTTAGAGACAAAGGTGTGCCCCCATCCCTAGGACAGGGCTTCAAGTCTGTGCTTTTAACAGGATGACACTGCCCTGCTCCCCACCACAGAATTCAGTGGGTATGTCCAGAGTCACTTGGTCAGGGTGTAAGGAGCTTAAGGTTGGTGGGTAGGGTAGGAACCAGCTGAGAGGTGGCGCCAGATCTCCCCCTCCCCCACCACAGCCAAATCCTGAGCTTTGTTATCGTGCTTTTCCACACCAGAATGGTGGGCAAGCACCATTCTTAGGCCTCAAGGGACACTGAACCTACAAGGCCATGAAGGGAAGAGGCAGGGAGCTCTGGGGATCTCTGGTGACGGGAGCTCCTGCTCATGCCAGGGCACTTCTGAGCAGCCCTGCCATTCAGGACTGTGGGGACCAAGCTAGCATCCCAGGCTGGGCTTTGGGCTCTGAGGACACGGCTCCAGAATCCCCAGTTCCTAACGTGTACGTCTCTGTCTCTCTTGGGACGGCAGGCACGGCCTCAGGTCCCAGCCAGCCCTGAGCTTTGCCTCACCCTCTGGTGTCCCCAGCTTCCTCCTGGGCACCACATCCCCAAGAACGTCCCACAGTCCCCAAGCTCAGCATAGGCCACATTGTCCCCTGCAGCACCCCAGCGGGTGCAGTGCTGCCCACGTGCTCCCTGCAGCACGCGGCCACTCTCCCCTCCTTCCCTGGCCGCGCCCCTCTGTCACTAGTGGGGAGGTGGTGATGTGTCCCAGGTCCCCCGTGCCCACTCTGAGGAGGCGCCTGTCCCTCAGTGACCTAGGTCCTTCCTTGAACTTCTTCCCTGCAGGGTCCCCACCATGTCCCGTCCTTCCAACCTTTCCTCACAGTCCCTCCCCTACTGAGATCCTCCCATGGCTCCTGGTGGCCTCGGGGATGGTCCACTCAGCTCAGCCCCCAAAGTGGCCTGCAGCCAGCCTGTTCGTCTCCCACTGGGCTCCCTGCACTGGCTCCTTTCTTTCTGTGAGGTGGACTTCTGGCGCCTGCCTGAGAGTGCCCCTGCCCCGACTGCCACGCCCCTTCCTGCTGGCTCTTTAGGCTCCGCTAAGGCCAGGGTCCCTCCTCCAGGGGTCCTGGGAGCTGCCTCTGGGGTTACATCTCCTGTCCTGTGGAGTCGGCTCCTGGGGGAAAGGGACGCGGTAACACTGGGAAGGGAGAGGAGCTGGAGGATCTCTCTGGGGAGGGGTTGGAAGAAGCCATCAGGACGGCGTAGGCAAGGCCATTTGGCGAAGGTGTGCAATGTCCCCAGAGGTCCTGTCCAGCCGCATGGAGGGCATGATGGCCTCGTACACGCCGCTGGCCCCACCACAGCAGCAGATCGTGGCCATGGAGCAGAGCCCCTACGGCAGCAGTGACCCCTTCCAGCAGGGCCTCACACCACCCCAAATGCCAGGTGACCACATGAACCCCTATGGTAAGCCGCCCTGCCCCCTCCTTCCTCCCCAGCCCCACCCCACCCTCCAGCTGGCCAGGTGGACCCAGGGCACCAACAGCCACCTGCCACCCCCAGGGCCCACACGGGTCCAGCCACCGAGGGCCACCTACCTGCTCCTAGCAGGAAGGGCCAGCCTCTGTGGTCAGGCACTGGTCATAGGCCTGTAGCCTGGGCCTGACACTCCTTCTGCCCCTAGGGAATGACTCCATCTTCCACGACATCGACAGTGATACCTCCCTCACCAGCCTCAGCGACTGCTTCCTCGGCTCCTCCGACGTGGGCTCCCTGCAGGCCCGCGTGGGGAACCCCATTGACCGGCTCTACTCCATGCAGAGTTCCTACTTCGCCTCCTGAGAGCCAGCCGGGCCACATGGACGCTTGGGCACGGGGCCTGTGCCGGGACTTGGGGCCTCAGCAGCTGCCTCACCACCCCAGCCCTCTGCCCACACAGACTCTGCAGACAGCCATACGGTGCCCTCCCCTCGGCCAGCTGGGCCTGGCTCACGTGCCTGTCGGGCCCAGCCGGACAGGCAGATGGGCGTGGCCTGGGCAGGGGCCATGTCCTGCCCACAGAGACCTTGTCACCCCCAGGGACCCAGAGCTCTCAGATGTCGGCCCTAGCCCCACTTCAACGCCATCGCCTCCTCCTTTTTGGGAAGCTTAAATTCTCTCTATTTTTTTAAACGTCCTCTCTGTGTCCAGCCAACCTTCATGGCCCCCTCCCCAGCCCGCACAGTCCCCATGCCGGCCCCAGGACAGTGATGTGACTCAGTGCCTGGTACCCGAGATGTGTGTGTCACGGTGTCCTGTGCTGGTACCACCTCCCTTTCTGGGGATCGTAGTTCAGGGGGCCCAGGATCCCTAAGCCTCCCAACCCAAGCTTGGAACAGGAGTGGGGACTAGCCAGGTGGCAAAAGTGACAGGCTCATCATGGCTCTGCTGGAGGGAGTCACTAGCAAGCAGAGGGCGTGGACGCAGCCAGGCGGGCCTACAGGGGCAGAGACGCGCACACACTTTGCGAGCAGATAGGCCACGCACCCACACAAGGAGTGCAGGTGCGGCGAGAGGCAGAGAGCACGCTGGTCCCTCGCCCCGGCCTTGTCGGGGAGGGCAGAGGAGGCCACTCCTCAGAGCAGTGGGAGAGGGAAGGAAGGGACAGGAGGGTCCGTCGGTAGCATGTGTACCCAGGCGTGTCCTGGCCTCATCGGGCCACCAGGGCAGAAGGGCAGTGACGGGGCCTCAGGAACCAGGTAGCATGGAAGCAGAGTCGGGCAAGCAGAACCACGGCAGGAGTCACACGCCTGGTGCCCCCCCCCCCAATGCCTGGTTCCTTCCCGCCCGCCTCGGCCCCTCCGTGCATACCTTCAGGGACCCGGACCCTGCCACTTTAGCTGGACCCCGCTCAGTGGCCCTTTCCTGCTGGCTGGCTGCTGGCTTTTTCAGCCCTCAGTGCGCCTTTCGGGGCTTTGCTGGTTCCCTGGGTCTTTCCCCCTGCCGCCACCTCGCTGGATTCCAGCTTCCTCTCTAAAGGTGTGTGGCGGCCCTTCCCACCCCACGCTCCCGAGGGCGAGAGCCGGCCCACAGCAGGCCCATCGCCTCCTCTGCTCCCACCTCCCCACCGCTGTTGACGTGACCAGAAATCCAGTGAGCGGTTTGGGCCACGTGATCTTGGAGACTTGCCCTGTCCTTTTTAAACGAACCTCTCCAGCCTCGCACTCACGTGACGCCGGCCCCACACCTCTTTTTCTTATGTAGGTAGGAGGGGAGGGGATATTTATTGTTTAGAGCCCACGAGGGACCGTGGCTTCGTTCTGGTTGCATTTTCTCTGACTTGGTTCTCTCACCCTGTGGGGTTTCTCTGCACCCCAGAAGTGACCTCGGGTCATTCCTCCCTCCCAAGGACTTCTGCCAGTGAGGAGTCATCCCCTGTGTGTCTCCATGAGGCGTGGGGCTCCCGGAGCCTCCTGTCTCCCTGGCCCCACGCTCCCCCTGCTCGTCACTGTCCAGGTGTCCAGGTGCTCACAGCCCTGCCTTTGACTCCAGAGTCCAGCCCCAGGCTACCACCCCGAGCAAGTGAGAATGACGGGTGTCCCCCACTCGGGGCCTCCTAGTCCTCTCAGGACCCCGCCCGGGCTCTAGCCCACCATGTGCTCAGCTTCCCGTCTGCTGGGGGTCCCAGCCCCGTCTGCGTCCCCACCCGCCTCCTGTACCCGCAGCGCTCAGCACCTGGCAGAGCTGTCCAAGCAGCCAGCCTGGCCTCTCTTGCTCTTCCTGTCACGCAGAAAAAACAGCTGATGTCCTCAGTCCCGGGCCAGCCTGGGCCTCCGTAGCCCACACGGGTGTCCGAGGCCCTCTCCTTCCTCCTTTGTCTAGGGACACATGGGGCAGACACCCAGGCGCCAAGATCTGGTCCTTCGCACACCTTTCAGGTGGCAGGAGTGTAAGATGTGCTCATCGGGTCCAGCTCTCATAGGGGACCTGCAGTCGGGAGAGGGCAGATTAGTGATCGAGCCACGAATGAGAATAGCTCGCCGTGCCAGCCTAGCCCCCTTATCCTGTGAGTGGCCAGACTTGCCCTCAGGAGCCTTGCCAGCCCTTTAAATTAGCCCTTTCATGGCTACCTTCTCAGCTGCCCCAGAAGCTGGTGTGGGGACACCCACACCGTGGCCTCCAGGTCATCAGAGCCACAGGGGCCTCAGAGAGCCATCACGCCAGAGATGCCCGTCAGCCGTGTCTCAGTGGCTCCCTGAGGCCCGGCCTGGCCTGGCCCGGGGAGGGGACGCAGCCCAGTAGAATAGCAGAGGGCAAGGCTCTGTCCCCGTCCCTCTTAGACATTGCTTGAGTTTCACTTCTCAGGTAAGAAGCCCACGACTCAGAGAGGAGGTGTGGGTCCTGGGGTGAGCCCAGAGGAGCAGATTCCCCACTTCCCGGAGGGAATGCCTCCCCTGACTGGAGGGACAGGAGGGGCCAGGGCCACCCCATGTCTGCCTCCATGAGGGGTCCTCAGCACTGCGGGACAGGGGCAGGTGCTCTACCCGAAGCCTCGCAGGGGACTCACAGGGCCATCCGGACAGAGGGACACTTCGGTTGCGAGGGTTGGCCCGGGGACCAGCGCAGCCTTAGGAGGAGGGCTGGGGTAGGCAGAGTGCATGGGAAGGTGTCTGGCACTGAGTCCCATGAGCGGGCCCGGCCCCGGCCTCTCCACCCGCCCAGTCCAGCGCTGAGCTGCCAGCCCCGCCTGCCCCTGCCCCGCGGGGAAGGGCCGCACACACGCGCACACACACACTCACACCTGCCACACCGGGGGGCTCACAGACCCAGGCGTGGCGGCCGGGACTGGAGGTGCAGAAGGGACCCTCTGGCATGCGGCCCTTGGAGGGCGCCGCTGCCCGGGAGCCTCCGGGCTGCACAGCCGGCCGGGCCGGGCTCGGGCTCGTTTCCCTTGTACAGACTGTCACTGCCCACCCGCCATCCCCACACACATTTTATTTAATAACGTGTCATTGTTAAATTATTTATTAGCGTTTACCACATCACCGCCCACCCCGCCTTCCACTGTCACCTCTTCCCACAAGAGCAGGAAAGGGAAACCGCAGCAAAGACGAGACGTCGGTATATTTGTAAATAAACCAACCTGTACACACCTGTGGTGCCTCTCCTTGGCGGGGCGGGGGGGTCCTGCCTGAGACATTCACGGGTCTCGGTGGCCGCGGAGGGCAGCCAGCCGTGGAGGAGGGAGGGCTGGGTCCCACCCGTGCTGTGTCGCCAGCTCCTAGCCCTGAGCATCTCCACTCACCCCATCCAGCCCCCAGGGCCCCTTTAGCAGTCACCAGCCACCGCTCGGGAAAGGTATCCCAAGTGTCTCCAGCGGGCCTTCCCTCAGTGCTGCAGACGGAGCGGCGTGAGCCCAGTTGGGGTCACTGCTGCCTTGGGGGGAGGGAGTCCCAGTCTTCACCTGGAGGTGCCAGCAATCCTGGAAGGCTTCCGGAAAGAGACTGTATTTTAAAGGGACACCTGGATTTACCCGGCACGGTGGGGCCTGGGAGCACAGAGGATGCACAGGAGTGTCCCAGGCTTTCATGAAACCTCAGAAGCAGGTGTGATCTGGTGACTGTCCTGCCCTGAAAGGATAACCGGGTTTGGGGGCTAGGGCCAGACCGCTGGGGCCTTGCGGTTGGGTAAAGGATAGGTCTCATTAGCTCGGGTGGGCTGGATGGACCACAGAGGTCACCGGTGACCATGGCTTCGACTGGAGAGCTGCAGTGAGGAGGGGGAAGGGACAAGACCCCAGAGGTATTAGTGGGAAGGGAGCAGGGTGGTTTTCGTAGGCCCGGGTCACTGAGCTGGCAGGGAGAGTTTGGAGAAGCGCGTTTGGCCCGAGGCGCATGAGCTGAGGGTCTCGGGGCCAGGCAGGTTGAGATGACCTGGGCCCGGGCTGAGCTTCCAAGGGGCCAGGGGCCAAGGGCCTGGGTTCTCAGCGGCAGAGTGGGTGGTCATCGGGTCCCAGGATGGCACACGGAAGAATGAAGAGGCTGACGGGCGCCCCGCACCATCGTGGGGTCCCAGTGGTGGTGGAGAATTTGGCTCTCGAAGCGTTTTCTGCCAAGTACCTTCAGGACCATCAATCTGTGTGTGTGTGTGTGTGTGTGTGTGTGTGCCTCTGGTAATAGCCATGTGGGCCGCATGGCCGGTGTGTTGTCCACCGAGCTGGATGTCTGCAGGTGTCACCATGTCCGCCAGCAGGCCATCGGCATTGTGTCCCTGCGGGGAGTCTGTGAAGATGTCTGTGTGCCTACACATGGGTAAGTGTCGTATGTTCTCGTCCCTGTGCAGAACTGGTGTCGTGTGTTCTTCCCTCCGCCCTCCCTGTGGCTGCTCCGCCAGGCTCGGGAGCCCCGGGGCTGGCAAATGTCCCTTGGCACTGCTCTCTGCAGGTGGGCACCGGCGCCCCCTAGGGGCGGGCCTGCAGGATCCTCAGGGCTCTCGAGTCACTGGGTCCTTCGGCAGCTCGGAGGTTCGGGCACTGGGCTTATTTCCTGCTTTGTACCCCAGCAACTCGGAGGGGCGGGACCCCAGGTTTCCGAGGAGACAACGGAGGCCCCAAGGAGGAAATGACCCAGCTCCATACGACAAAGCTAATAAGAGCAACGGAACCAAGACCAAAAAACAGATTCGGCATTAAACCCACGGCCTGTTGCCACCGTGGGCCACTGCAAGCACTGCTCTCTGACCCTGCACCTGGTCCTCCAAGGTCAGAGACCTGGACTCTCTCCCAGCTTAGGGTGCCTCCCCGAGGCTCAGAGAGGCTAAGTCACTCAGCCCAGACCTCACAGCAGAGGCAGGACTCACCAGGTCTTGGCTCCCGGGGCCCAGCCTGGGTTGTCCATTTTGCCCCTGGCCGGCAGTGGGCCGCTAACTCTGTAGCCTACAGCAGCCATTTAGAAACCTGTCACTTACAAATATTGGGGAGGGGCAACTGTACTAATCTCTCCTCTGTCACCTGCCTGTCCCGTGGGGCCGCCAGTGCCAGGAGGGTGTGCCGTGGACCGGCTGGCCAGGAAGAAGGCCTGGCATGGCCCGGCCTCCCACTAGCCGCACGCTGTGAGCCACTGAGCCGTACAGGAGTGTGTATATTCTCAGAATACGTATCTGGGTTAAAGAAGAGTAAAGCGTCCAGACGTGGGGCGGCACACACCTGTCGTCATCCCAGCACTCGGGGAGACCGGGACGGGAGCATGGGCAAGTTGGAGCAGTGTGGCAAGACTCTGGCTCAAAATTTAAGGGGAGAGAGAGAGAGAGAGAGAGAGAGAGATGGAAGTCGGGGACGCGGTGCAATGCAACGGGTCTGGGTTCAATCCCCAGTGTGTCCAAGAAAAAAAAATCCTCCCCATGCTGTAAGTATTCCCTAGATAAGGAAAAGGCCCATTTCAGTTCCTCGCTGTGCACAGCCAGGTCCCTGATCTGATGCACAGACAGTGGTTACGCTGGGATGTGACAGCTAGGAACCGATCGCAGCCGCCCCGGGCCTTCTCCCTCCACCACAGGACATCCGGGGGCTTTTTGCACACAGCAGGCGGCTTTCATTCCTTAGCCGCAGTGACGCTTTGGGTCCTTTGCTAATCAGTTCCCCCACGACATCCCAGCAATTGAATTTCATCACTCCACCTGCAGTCACGCGGGAGGCCACCAGGTGGCAGTCGGGAGACGGGCAGGCGAGGGCCCGAGCTGCTGGCGGTGAGACTGAAGATCCGGCTGGTGGGGACAGAGCAGCCTCCAGGTGACCGCCAGAGAGGGAGGGAGTGGGAGACGGGCGACTCGGAGCCTTCTGCGCAGACTGACACCCAGGACGGCGTGGATCACCCCCCACACATACACCCACACACAGTACCCCTGGGAAGTGGGTGTGAGGATCCCTACTTACGGAGCCCGAGAGGGAACGCGGATGCTGGGTAACCTCCCGCTCCCCCAGCAGAGCCTCTGAGGAGCCGGTTCCATCCTGGGTCATTCAGTCACTGCGTGTCACATGGGGGGGAGCGACTGGCCTGGCAACAGTGAAGTGCCCCACAGCCTTTTAGGCCAAAGAAGCTTCCAGGGACTGTTTTCCTGTGACGCCAGCCTCCTGCCTTCTGAGGCTGTCGGACTGCAGGCGGGTGAATGTGACAGCAGGGACGATGCCAGCAGAGACACTAAGCTTGTCCCTGCCGGTCAGCCACACCTGAGTCTGGCCACAGCACCCCCTTACCTGGGCTTAGTTCAAGGACAAACGGATCACCTTCTTGGGTCACAAATCACTGGGCTACTTGCGTCCCTGTTCCGGCCCACAAGGGGGCGCCATGAGGGACTGGTGCTAATTGACAGGTGGCGGGTAAGAGAAAAGAGGGGCGAAGGGAGGTGCCCCAAGGCCTCAGTTTATGGAGGAATTAAGGAAATAATGTGTGGCCAATAAAGCCTTTAATTGGTTAAGAAAGTCAGAGTCTATCATTTGTCACTGAAATGTCCTGAATAAAACTC
This sequence comes from Ctenodactylus gundi, assembly GCA_004027205.1. Lineage (NCBI taxonomy): Eukaryota > Metazoa > Chordata > Mammalia > Rodentia > Ctenodactylidae > Ctenodactylus > Ctenodactylus gundi. Next base: position 162,850 of record PVKB01001628.1, read on the forward strand.
TTATCATGGCACAGTTATTGAGTAAATGAGATCTTTCCCAGTTTCTGATGGAAAAAAAATGTACAAAATTATATATATATAATTAATATATAGTTATATATATAAATTATATATATATATATATATATAGTACCTAAGATAATCCTCAACAGAGCACAAAAATGGCCTCTGCACACTCCCCTGTATTTGGCCTTGTTTGTCGGCACAGGAACAAAATACCTGAGGCAAGGTGCCTTATAAAGAAAGGTTTATATAACTCACTGTTTTGGAGGCTGAAAATCCAAACAGCATCAGCTTCACAGAAGATGGCATTGTGAGGGAGGGAGAGAGAGAGGAAGAGAGAGAGAGAGGGAGAGAAAAAACATATGGCAAGACAGGAAGTCAAAGCTCAGGGAGACATCAGAGCCCAGGGAAGGGTGATATAGTCTTGTGACACCTAACCAGGCTCTTACTATTAAATACCAGCTCGAAATCTGCACACCTGCGTGGCAGGCAGCTTTTTGTTGCTGAAATAAAATAACAGGTATACACAACTTAAAGGAGGAAAGGGTTAATCTGGCTCACAGTTTTGGAGGGTTCAGTCATGGTCAGTTGGCAGCAACATGAAGGAAGACATGGCAGAGAAAGGCTGCTAGACCTAATGCAGCACCTTCCAGGACCTGCCAGCGCCTCCCACTAGGGACCCCGTTTTAAAGGTTCCACCACTCCCCAGCACTGTGAGACTGAGGTCTAAGCTTTGATACATGAATTCTTAGGGGACTCGCTCAAGCCATATCAAAATGAAGTCCCTCCCCCTTCCAATTTTGTAACATCGTTCCATTGTAAGTAAAAATTCTGCCTAACGTGTTGTGGCTTAACCTAGAAGTTTCCCCCAAAGACTCGCTTGTTGAGGGTTTGCTCCCCGCAAGCAGCAACGTTCAGAGGTGCGGCTGAGAGAGGCAGCTGGACCGTGAGGGTGCTGGCCTCATTCCTGGCTGCGCTGGAGTTGAGCAGCTTTTCTCCGCCATTTCTTCCTCCAAGATGCCTCTGCCTTGGACTGAGTCTTCTGAAACCACGAGTCAAATTAAATCTCTCTTCATTTAAGTTCTGCACATTTGCTATATTTTTTCCAGCAATGAAAGCTGACTAATACACAGGTGTGCAGATTTTGAGCTGGTATTTAAGTGTAGACATGGTTTTGCAGGTTTCTTTCTCTCTGCAGATTGAGCCCAACAAGGTGTTGCTTTCTGAGAACAAAGAAATATAATAATTCTCGGTGTAAGACAACACAAAGAACAGCACAAGACACAGCAAGAGAGGTCCTGCCATCTTGGCTCTGGTGGCTGTGAGCAGTGTGGGGTCCCCTCTGATTCCACATATAAGAGAGGAAACCTTAGCTACCCACAGCTAGAACTGGAGGTTGTGCCACAGGGACAGGCAGCAGAGTCCTATACACGGTTTTAATTGCTTTCTGCCCCCTGGGACGCAATACCTGGTACCACAACGTGAAGGAGGAAGGACAGGGTCATTGCCTCTTGGCTTCGATCCCTGATCAGCTGGCTCCACAGCAAGAACAGCATGGCAGAGGGCACGGAGGATGAGAAGGTGCCCGACTCTTGTGTCTTCATTACTTTTTCATTGCTGGGACAAAATACCCAGCACCCATGACCTAAAGGAGGAACGATTTATTTTAGCTCACAGTTTTGGAAGATCTCAGTCCATTCATGAGCGGCCGGCAGTGGTGGAAGCACACGGCAGAGGCATGGCCGGAGGAAGAGCTGCTCATGATGTGGCAGACAGGAAGCCGAGTGAGCAAGGAAGGGCGGAGCTAGCATATATCCTTCCAGGTCATGTCCCCAGCGCTTTACCCCTTCCGGCCAGCCCCCACCTCTCAACAGCATATGGCTCCACATGTATTTCACAGCACCCATATCCATGAGGCTTTTGGGGGACATTCCAGACCCAAACCTTAACGCCACAGCAGCCAGGAAGCAAAGAGAGTAGGAAGGAGCTGGGGACAAGAATGCACCCTTCTGGGTTCCACCCCCAGGGCCCCACCTCCAGCCAGACCCAAGTCCTACTAGCAGCTACTGAACTTATCAGTCATTCAATCCACCGCTGGGTACAGCACCCCACGATCCTGTCTCACTCCATACCCATGAGACTTTGGGGGACATTGTGGGTGTAAGCCATAACAATATGCAACAGGGTTCAAGCGAAAAAGCGAACCATTGGTGCCAAGCGACTAATAAGCAAATTATAGGGTTACACCATCACAAAAACCATCCTCAAACAGAACCAGATGGCGAGGTAAGAGAAGTGGACGCGGTGCTCTGTGACGATGAAGTGGAGCTGCTGGACTAGAAGGCAACATACTGCACTGATCTTGTTGATAACACACCCTGCCAGCACCGCTGGGCACTCAGAAGATAACGATGACCGTGACAGGGACAGCAGCTGCTATGCGCCAAGTACCAGCCGTGAGCTACTGCTCTCCGGCACCGTTTTACTGAATTCTCACTCAAAATAGGATGAAGATACCAATGCTCCAAGGGGTAAAGGAGTTTGTTCAAGGTCACAGAACCAGGGTTGGCAGAGAAGGTCACCGGCATAAACAAGCAACTCCGCCTAAAAGGAAAGATAGGAACAGCACCCAATTTTTACAAATGCCCTTTTGAGGCTCCAGGGCTTTGATCCAAGCCAGCAAGGGCCTCCGACTGGCCCAAGGGGAGGGGAGCAGAGGAAACAGAGTGAGCACTCGCCCCCACTGCCATGTGCAGCTGCTCCCCTAAGCTGCCCGCAGGTTGAGGCACTTGACACAAGAGAACCCTACTGGCCAGAGAGTTGCCCTTCCAGTCTTGACTCGGCCTAGTCCTCCCCAGGCCAAACTCTGCCCCTCAAGCATTGGCTCAAGTGAGTCAGCGGGGAGAGGCAGGGCTCAGAGTGGTCAGCCCCTTGCTAAGGTCACATAGCCAGGCAGCATGCCATGGAACGGGAAGAGCTAGACGAGAAGCGGGGGGCAGGGGGTCCCCCAGGAAAAAGCAGAGAGTAGATCAGAAGCAGCAAGGTCAGGAGAAGAGGCAGAAAGGAATAGGGAAGGCCCGTCGGGTGGCCAGACGTCAGATAGGTGCAGGACCAGGCCGGCAGGGGGACAGGGGAAGACACAGCAACACTGGGATCTCTGGGGTGCAGGTTGGACTCTTTGAGCCCCTTCTTTGTCACTGGAAAAGGTGGGGACTTAACCCAGGGTGACTCCTCAGATCTGCTCAGAGGGGCCCAGGCTAGCTGGACCCTTCCCTGCCACTGAGCAGAAACAGACAAGTTATCAAGATTTTTTTTTTTTTCCAGTAGATCAACCCCAGAGCTGTTCTACCAATGATCAACCAGCCCTTACGATTCATTTTGAGACAGGCTCATGTTAAGTTGCCCGGGCTATCCTTGGACCGGGATCCTCCTGCCCCAGCATCTCAAGTACCTGGGATCATACCCAGCTGAGTCCCCCCTCCCCCCGAGTTCTCGCCTTAGACAGTTGGCCGCTTTATCGTTTGTTACGAAGGTTATAATTCCTCTCCTTCCTCGGGGAACATGTGCTTCTTTATTAAATGATGCCTGCCTTCGTGCGCTTTAATACTCTTGAATTCCGCTCGGATTTGTTGGTACTCACATGATTTCTGTTGCTTACCTTCACCTACACTACCTTTGTCTTTTTCCAGATCTGTATTTTACAACCTTTCTTTGTCCTGTTTTGGTTGTTCCTTTAAAAAGAAACAAAACAGGAGCTCGTAGCCGAACTTGGCAGCGCAGGCCTGTGATCCCAGCACTCAGAACGCTGTGGCAGGATGCAGAGTTCAAAGCCAACCTGGCCAAGTGAGGGCTTGTCTCAGAAAACCAAACTAGAATGAGATTTTTAAAAAAGGGGTGTGTAACTGGAGTCTATTTTTTATTTTTATTATATTCAGTGCATGAAAAATGTAAATATATAATTGGTGAAAGTCAGAAAGCTTAATAAAATGAACTCGTATGAACTGCTCATGGACTCACAATCCAGAAAAGCTCCAAACCGCGGGGCCTTCCTCTGTATTCCCGCCCGTCCTGGCCCTCACCTTGCACCAGAAGACTGATCCTGTCTTACGTTGAATGTTTATCGCTGACTTGTTTTGTTAAACACAAGCGTCTGACCTCCTAAAATAATATACTGTTGAGTTTGCTTGTTTTTGAGTTTTATACAAGTACTACCTAGAGTTTTCTGACACTTCCTTTTTAAAAAACCGATGATTTCCAGCACCTAGCCCCCATGCTGCACAGCGTCACCGTCTACAGAGCTACGTAGTAGTCCCAATTATTTGCTCACTCTTGCGCTGCAGGTGCTTGCTCGCTTCCTGTTCTTCAAGGGGTGTGCAACTTGACAACAGGTGTCCCTCTGTGTAGCTCCCACAGGATATATGCCGGAGTCCTTCTGGCTGCAGGGTTGCCAGGGTGTGCACAGGGCAACTTTGTGGCAGCAGTCCCCAGCTTTTTGTAGCCCCCAGGCCTGGTACATGGAAGACAAGCTTTCCATCGATGGAGACAGGCTAGCAGCACCGCCTCTACTCCGCCTCAGGACACCAGGCATCAGATTCTCATGAGGAGCGAGCAACTTGGGTCTCTCGCGGTGCTGTGCACAGTGCGGTTCCCGCTCCTCTGAGGATCCGATGGCACAGCCGATCTGACAGGAGATGGAGCTCAGGAGGTCACACCAGCAGCGGGGAGTAGTGGTAAACACAAACCCGCCATCCTGCCATTCCCTCTTAACAGGCCACACACCAGTCCCAGTCCATGGCCAGGGGACTGCGGATCTCTTTTTAGGAGACCAAAGAAGTGTTTTACAAAGCGATCTTGCTAGCTTACGTTCCCAACAGCAATTAATAAGCATTTCTGTGGTCAGCCATCTTGATACCTCTTCGCTTTCCCCTTCCCTAAATCTTAACTTGCGACCTCCACGTTGAGTTTAAGCAGATTTCATGCATATTATCCCACGTGGGCTCTTGTTTCTGTGAACCTGTTTGTGTCTTTTGCTCACTTTCCCTTTAGGTTGTTCATCTTTTTCTGACTCACTTCTAGGACTTTTAGAATACATTCTGAATTGAAATCCATTGCATATTCTATATGCTACAAATAATCGCAGCTGCAAGTGGCATTTTCTCCTGAGACACAGAATTTGTCTTCACTGAAATGTAGCAGGACTTCTCAGACTCTCCACGGCTGGTGCTTTCTTCCTTGCGTTCCCTACCTGAGTCACAAAAATAGTCTACTTTCTTATCAACGATTAAGATTTTGACTTCCTGTTGAAATGATCAAGAGTTGGTTTGGGGGGGCATGTGCGAATCGAGGACCCCGTTTCATATTGTCCTTGTGTGGATAACCAGTAATGTTGTCACCTCTCCCCGGGTACTTAGGACTTCCTTCGCAATTTTCACTGAAGTCATACTTCTCACGATTCTTCACACTTCTTTGACTCTTACACTGACTTCTTCCTATCACTAGACTGATCGTCTTTTTCTGAATTGCTTACTTTTTCAAGTAAATGTAGAGAAAAGAAAGTTTATTTGGGGGATGGGGGAGTAGCTCAGCAGTTGGAGTGTTTGCCTAGCAAGCACAAGGCCCTGAGTTCGATTCCCCTGCTGGGTGTGGTGGTACACAGCTGCAGTCTCAGCCCTCAGGAGGCTGAGGCAGAAGGATTGCTGCGAGTTCAAAAAAAAAATCCATTTTAATACTCATCTTCTATTCTGCCACTTTGATGAAGTCTTTTGTTAATTCCAATCATCTAGATGAGTAGATTAGAGTATTTTGGATTTTCGTGTGTAAATAATATGAAAGTAATTTTGTTCTTTCTAATCATTTTATCTTTTTTTCTTTTGTCTTAAATGCCCTGGCTAGACCTTCCAATAAAATGCTGATAACAAGGCTATTAACTGGAATTCTTGTTTGGTTTTGTTAAAGTGAGTACTTTTTATTAGTAAGTATGATTTTTGCTATTTTTGAAATTTAGGAAAATTTCCTGTGCTCCTAAGTAGATAAGAAATTCAACCTTGAAAGTAAAATATTTTTATTAAATGCTTTTTCTGCATAGATTTTCCTTTTTAATTTGTTAATATCATTATATTTACTTTTTACATTTATTATAGATTATATTACTAAATGGTAATGATATATAAACTGATTTTATAATATTCATATATAATATGCATTAATATTGAACATCTGGTTTGAAATTTTTAAAGATTTTTAAATTTTTTATTTTCTTTGTTTTTTCATATCTTTTCAGTGCTAGGATAGAATCCAAGATCCCACATCAGTTAGGAAAGCCCTCTACCACTGAGCTATATCTCAGCTCTACTATTCATCACTGAATCTTTATATAGATAAAAGACTGGTTTGAATAGTAAGATTATATGATTTTGCAAAATGAGCGTGGAGTGTTCTCTCTCTTCTGTTCTCTGGAACAGTTTACATAAAATTGTAGTATCTGCACTCAGCGTTTTAAATCATCTGGGTTTGGTGTTTCCTATGTGGAAAAATTGTAACCATCGCTTCAATTATGTTTAGTAGCTATGGGACTAGTCTGGATTTTTATTTCCTCTTGAGTCAGTTTCATTTTTAGATTTTTATTTATTTTTTTTTTGTTTTTTGAATCTTTTTCAACAAGCTTTATGCATCAAAGAGTTTGTCCATTTTCTCTGTTTTTAAAGATATTCATTAAAACTGTGGAAGATATTCTTGTTTTTATCTTTTTAATCTCCACTATAAAACAATATTTCTTTTCCCATTCTTAATATTATTTATGACTTGTATCTTTAATAAAATTAGCCATATATTTATTTTATTAAGTCACTCAATGAACCAATTTTTGGTATTATGGGTTCTCTTTACCATATCTTTATTTTTCTATTTAATTACTCTATGGGAGCCTTCCTTTGAGTTCTGTTGTTTTTTTTCTAATTCATTAGGTAGACTATTCAGTTCACTGTCAGCCTCTTAAAAACCTATAAGCAGTTAGGGCTGTAAATTTCCCTCAAACTACCACTTTTGTTTCATTGCAAGGGTTTTGATATGTAATATTTTTATTTAATTCTAAGTACTTATAAATTTTACCATCATGATATCTTTCTTACGAACATGTAATTTTTGTTTGTTTGTGTTTTGCTTATTGTTTGATTGACTTCTAACCTAGTTTCATTATAGGCCACAGAAACATAGTCTGTATAATTCCAGTTATTAAAATTTATTGAGATTTGCATTATGCCCTAATATATATAGAACAATTTGTGTTCTAGTATGCTTACAATTTATGCAGTCTCTACGTGTGCATGAAAAAATTTGTGTTTTCATATTGCTGGATTTAGGATTTTATCCATATTCAGTTGGTCAACTTTGTTGGTTACGTAGTTAAAACATTGTATACCCTTCTTAACTTTTTTGTTTAAAATATCAGTAGTTAGAAATGCTAAAATCTTCTGTAATAATCATAAATTGATACATTTTTCTATTTTCATCTGTTCTTACTCTTTATATTTTGAGGTTATTTTATTAGCTGCATTGTTAAATCTTCTAGGTGCACTCATGCTTTTATCATTGTTAGAAACTGTCTCTCACAGCAATGTTTAACTTAGTGTCTACTTGTTGCTTAAAAAAAAAGCCAGTGTAATTTTATGTTAGTTAGTATTTTTCTGATGTACCCTTTTGAATATTTTTATTTTCAACCTTCTGTCTGTATCTGAGGAGAGGCTTTTGTAGACAAAATATGGCTGGATTTAAAAACATTATGTCTTATAGTCTTTGGATATTTTTTCTCTTTTCATTTTGGTTCTGTGGTGCTGGGAGTCCAACCCAGTACTTCATACTTGGTTGGGAAACATTCAAGTGCCTGGGCTGTAGCTCCAACCCCTAATCTCTGTCATTTAACTCGAGAGTTTAGCATGCCTACATTTTGTAAAGATTAGTGACCAGTTTGGTCTCGCATTTTCCACCTAACTTCGTGCTTTCTTCTTGGTCCACTGGTCTTTGGGGCTCTTGTTTCTTCTTTGTTTTCAAAATCCAGGCTGTCCCCCTCTCTTACCCTATTTCTCTTCCTCTACACCAGGGAGTTGCCCACTCCTTTGATACTCTTTTGTCAATGTCCCTGGAAACAGCACCTCTCAAACTTAGTTAATAATGAAGTTAATAATTATCTCCCTGAAGAACACCAAGACTTGAGCCCCATTGACTCCAATCATCAGTTCCAACTCTGATGTATTGAAAATTGGCTTTTAAATTCTGACGGTTTTGACCCACAAAGTGGACATTATTATTACTATTGTATTATTTTATACAGACTTTTAATAAAGATATACCAATAGGATTATCAAATTCTTTCATCACCATTATTTTCCACACATCAGCAGATTTACCTTTGGGCATCACTTTCTGTTATTTCGCTTTACTGCAAGTCTAACAATGGGAACCCCCCTCAGTCTGGGTCCCCGAGAACATGACTTTGTTTTGATCTCGGTCCTAAGAGATCGTCACACTGAGCACGCAAGTCTACGTAAATAATTATTTTCCCCTATTATTTGGAATAGAGAGTCATCTTGGTCTAATGTAAATAGTGACTTCAATTATTATTTTAATCATTCAAATGCCTTTAAAGTATTTGCTCATTTCTTACGACTTTCTATTGTGACTATTGATAAGTTCGCCATCATTCTAAGTATCTTTTCTTTTCAGTGGAAACAACAAGCTGATTTAAAAAAAAAAAATGGTTTCCTGTGAATCTATTACAATGTATCCAGGTGTAAGTTCCAGTGTCTTACAAATTGTGAAAAGTCCTCATCCGTATTCTCTTCAAACACTACCAGATTTTTACTCTCTAGTCTTTCCTGTGGGTCTCAGTTGTGTAAAAGACTCTCTGATTTCTTGTGTATTTTGTTTTGTTTTTCAGTACTGGGGACTGAACCTAGTGCCCGGGACTGAGTTATATCCCTTACCCTTTTTATTCATTTATTATCTACTTATTGATGCGAGCCAGGGTCCCACTGAGCTTGCGGCTTGCCGGGCCTGGCTCCTACTCCGTCTTCCTGGGTGCTGGGATGCCAAGCCCGCTCCTCCATGCCCAGTTTCCCCCTGCTTTTGTCATCTCGGGTCATACATTCCCTTCCTTTCCTCTCTGATTTATACACCAGTAACTTGTGCCTATGTATTTTCTAGTTCATACATAGGTCTCTTTGGCGGCATCCAGTCTGCTACTTGACCTGCCGGAGACTCTCGGGCCCTGTGCTGAGGCCTTACACTGAGGTCTATTTACACACATTCTAGTCTGTGTACTCCCAGCATTCTCAAGCGCTCTCACGGCACACTCGTGGACGTGTGTGAATCCATTTTGCACTGAAAAACATTTCTACGTGATTGTTTTATATTCCGTGTGTGGTGATTCCAGCTGATGAGGCATCAGAGGGCAGGTCTGAGCACATCTGCTGGCTGACTCACTGCTTGCTCTTGGTTCTCGGTCCCGTGGCGACACTGGTTGCAGCTCTGACTTTGCTGAGTGGGATCCAGAGAGTCTGAATTAGAGATCCGGTCCTGGGCGTACTCGCATTTGCTCCTGCCTAGAGCCAGTGGCTGCTCTTAAGTGGGGGGACACCAGCCGCCTTAAAGAGAGTGGCCGGCTCCGCATGGGAGGCCAGGCTCAGGTCTTGCAGGCGGTCCCCAGCCTAGGCTCAGTTGCCTCTCACAGCGCCTCCCTGGCCCCGTCGCCTGCGAGTCACCACTCCCACCCGAGTCTTAGTTCCCTTGAAGACGTCTCTACTTTCTAGCAAGCCCAGCAGTGCATTCAACCCGACGGCTATGTCCCGCTTGGCTTTTGTAGTTCACCTGGCCGTAGCTGAGGAGAGCGATTTCTATCATCTTGCCCAAAGGTGGAGATCCCGGGGTGCGCTTGTTATCCCCGTTTTCTAGATGGGGACACTGAGGCTCGGGAAAGGAAGCGTCTTGCTGAGATGACAGCCGTCTCCTGCCGGAAGGCCCGGGCCACGCAGCACCGTGGCTGGTCCAGCAGCGGCTCAGCCTGCCCCTCCCATCCTCGGAAGGAGCCAGCCCGCTTCCTGCTCTCGGGTTGCCGTGACAACCAGGCGCCCTCCAGGATGAGATGCAAAAGCCCCCAGCGCTGAGTGGGACCTTCCTGAGCCCCGAGGCCTCGTTACAGGTAGCGCCTCTGCAGCCCTGGCACCGTGTGCGGGCGGGAAAACGTGTGTGCACAGCCCGTGTCACTCACTAGCGCCTCTCCTCCACCCTTCCGAGGCTCCCAGCGTCCCAGAAGCCCCCAAGCTGGGTGTCCCCGGAAGGCGCTGCCCCCACGGAACAGGCCCAGGAAGATCAGCACAGTGGGTCGCCGGGAGAGCCCAACAGAGTTGGGGCGCCCAGTGCGGCGCCTTGGGCGGGGCCTTGGGCGGAGGGCGAGTGCAGCCTGGCAGAGAGAGGAGGGATGGTTGTGTCCGGGGAGCAACACGCAGCAGGCTCGCAGGCACGAAATTACACACTTTCCTCAGGACAGCCAGGCGCGGGCGCAGGCAAGGTGCCCCAAAAGGAGCCGGGTCAGCGCTTGAAGGGCCTCGAGCCAAAGGCTGTGACCTTGGGCAGTTTCCCCCAGGGTCTCCGGATTAATCCTGGCAGGGTGTCGCCCGGGGTCCTGAGGGAATCCTGGGGGGTCCAGAGGCCTCGGGCCCCCCTCCTTCAGGCACCCAAGAGACACAGCCTGGCTGGCCCTGACCCAGCCCTCAGGGACACCGCCCTAACCTCGGGGGAGCCTGGGGCGTTCCCTGGAATTCCACAGCGGGCTTTCAAATGGGGATGAGCCCAAGGCCTTCACAACGACTATCCCAGACCTTTTTATGTTCCTCTTGGTCCTCCTCCTCCTCCTCCACACGGGATCTCACTACATCGCTAAATTCTTTAGGATGGGCTTGAACGTGGGATCCTCCTGCCTCAGCCTTCCAGACTGAGGGGATTTCAGGCGTGGGGCCTCAGGCCAGCTTGGCCTCCAGAGCTCTGGGCTATGGCGTCCTCGGTCTCCCGCTGCCCCAGCCCCGCTCTCACCGGGCACCCCCAGCCCGTCCCCCGGGGCCTGGGAAGGAGGACGGACCGGCCGGCTCGGGGACAAGCGACGCCCCGGGCCCAGACAGCCCGGACGATCCGGCGAGGGCCGAAGACCCAGCCGGGCGGGCAAGGGTGGGGCGCCTCGGCCTGGCCCGCGCCCTGCCCGGCGAGGCCACCCCGGGCCCGGCGAGGCGCGCCGCTTCCTCCCGGGCGGCCCGGCCGGCCGCGGGCCAGGCGCCGTAAAATTTAAAGAGGTGAGAGAGACACTTGGCAGAAACGTCAGCCGCGCGGGGAAATGAAATAAGGCCCGTCCGGGGCGGGCGCCCGCGGGCCAGGTGCGCGTCCCCCGCGCGTCCCCCGTCCGTCTCGGGTGTCCCACGGCTCCGCGATCCCCCGCCCGGCCCGGCCCGGCCGTCCCGCTCCGTGATGGATGGAGCCTTCCGGGAGCCGCGCGGCCGGAAATGAACAGGATAAGATCGGCGACATCCGCCCGGCGCGCCGCGCGCGAGTGATGGATGGGGCGGAGCCGGCCCGCCCCGCGCGGCCCCCCCGCGCCCCTCCCCCGCGGCGGCCACCCACGGGGCCGCCCGGCACGCCCGCACCCGTCGCCCGCGCCGCGCGCGCACGGCAGGTCCTCCACACACGCCTGGCTTCGCTTCGCGCGCGTGAGCGGGACAGGCCGCCTGGCCACGAGCCGAGCTCGGGGTTGGGGTCTTGGGACAATAGCCGGTCACTGCGATCGTCATCTCGGGGAACAACTCAACAGGTCAGGCTTGGCGTGGGCAGGGGCAGCCGTGAGGCCAGTGTGGTCCTCGCCATCAGTGTTGCCATGGTGACCATCTTCCTAGCGCTATCGCCCGGCAACATCGCCGTTACTATGGTTACAGGCACCGCATCCCCCTCCGCTGACTCCCGTCCCCACCAGCAGTCACTCATGGGCCCCACGCAGGCCCTCGTCTCTCCATTTTCTCACCAGCTGTGGGTAGAGAGGAGTCAGTCAGCGCCCACGTTTGGGAGCGCGGAATGAGGGCGCGCTGGGGGAGACAGGGGGCCCACCACCCCGGAAGAACACCGGGCTCAACCCTGCACAGAGTGAGCAGGTGACACCAAGCTGAGGGGCCACAGGAGGAACCGCCCGACGCCATCACAGTGGGGTTCCGTGTGCTTGGAGAGAAGTGCCGTCTGTGGGTGTCGTGGGCAGGCAGTGAGGACCTTTACTGACCCATTGCTCCGCCATGGTGTGTGGGCAAAAGCTGGACTCTGGGAGTCAAACGGTTCGAATCCTGACTGGGCTGTGGCCCTGTGCAGGGACCTCCAGCGCTCCTCCTGGGCACCAGGTCAGCCCTCGGGAAGTCACTGTTTCCTCGCGGTTGTTTTTCTCTATGCAAAGGACCTTTCCAGAACCACCAGCACGCTCCCCTCTGGGCTCTGGAGGAGCCCATGTACCTCTCGCCGCTCACTTAGCTCCTCACCCACACAAGGGAAGGGACCCAGGACAGGTTAGATGCTCCAGATGTGAGAGCCGCCGGGCTGCTACGTCCGATTTTACACGAATGGGTTCACTCTCACCTTGATCTTAGCGGTGTTTTCTGAGATTTGATGCACCTGCTGCAGGTCCATCCCTTGTTCCTCACGATGACTGACTCACTCCATAAACACCAGGATCTGTTCACGTGCTCCATCATGGGGAGACACTCAGTTTTCTGGCACTGCTGCTATTGTAATGATTCTATGGCAAGAATTCTTGCGTGCATCTCTTTGTGTACACTAGCAAAATATCACAGGTGCCTGTACCGAAGAGAGATATCGCTGGGTTCCGGGATGTTTGCATGGCCAAGCCGTAGTATTTCCAAGTTCCTTTTTTGTTTGTTTTGTTTTTTGGAGACAGGGTGGGATTGTAGGTGTGAGCTTGAAGGTTGCTTTTTCAAACTCGAGGCCCTCATTGGCCCTGCCACCCAAGTGTTCGCACATCTCCACCCGCCACCTCCTTACCTTTCAAGCTGGGTCCTGCTGCACCTTGAAACAGTTGCCATTTGAAGGATGCGACCCGGTATCTTTTTGGTTGTTAATTTTTTGTTTTCTTGAGCAGTGCTGAGTTGAGCACCTCATCGCTTTATATGGGTTATTTCTGTGGTCTCCTTGGCATATGAGCTGCTTGGTGGCCTTTATCTTATTGAAGAACATCTTTATTTAACTTGCATATATATTTATTTTGACAATAACCTCCTGCCTTATGATTTTTATAAATTGGCTTTCGAAGAGTGCCATCTTAAATTTTATTTTAAAATTTATTTTCAAATGAGAATCATCGCACATGTTATGAATTATGGACTGCAGTGTGATATTTTGATACATGTTTATATTGTGGAATGATTAAGCTAATTAACACATTCACCGTCTCACCTTTGTGTGGAGTAAGGTGATTTATACAATCTACCCTTTTAGTAATTTGGATAAAATTTGTCAATTAAGGCTATCTTCATATGTAGTGGTTTGGGCAAGGGGAAAGACGAAACAACCGTTTAGAAAAGTGAATCAAATTTCTCCATCTTTTTCTTCATGATTTTTTCTTTTCTTCCTTCCTGTCTCTCCCCTTCCCTCTTCTCTTTCTCCTTTTCCTTCTCTTTTTACTTTCTTCTGTCTCTTTTTCTTTCTTTTCTCTCTCCTTTGGTCTCTGATGCTTAACTGACATAAGTTAGTCTTTAAGACTATTTTTTAATTCTTATAAAGTCTTTGTTCTTTTTTGAATTTAAGCCTTAAAAAACCAAGAGCTTATTTTTATACATGGCCTTCTATATATTATATATTATTTCCTACTGGCTTTCGTAGCGATAGCCAACTGTCCCCACATTCTGTCATCTATGGTTCCCTCTTCCCCACGGATTTATGAAGCCTTCGTACGAACAGACTTTGCATACGTGGTCCGCTCTGCTTCTGGGCTCTGCTTTCTGTTCTGTTGATCTGTTTCCTTACCCCTGTGCCCCTACCACACAATTTTCTTGGTTATATCTATATAAGAAATCTTGATCCATGGCAGATGCGACAGCTCTTCATCCCGGCTGTTTTCTCTTGTTCTTGGGACCCCAGCCAGGCCCCATCTCCCAGCCTTCCTTGGACGTAGGTGCAGCCATGTGAGCGAGCTCTGGCCAATCACATGAAAGGCAGCGACAGGCACTGCTTCCGGGCATTGCTTATAGAGCTTCCTGTGCACGACTCCGTCCCCTTCTGGCACCTTGACATGAACAAGCACGATTACCTTGAGGAAGCCTGAGTCTCTGAATTTCTATTTGAAAGCAAGTCACCAACCAGTGGCTTCCATTGCGGGTTTCATGCCATCCAGAAAAAATGTTTTATCCCAATTAATCCTAAATAATGTTGAGTTTTGATTGTTTCAGTAGCTAGTGTTACCCTAATACGGTACGGCTAGGCTCCATACTTTCTTCACAATTGTCTTGGGTGGCCTGGGGATACAGGGCTGTGGTAAGTACTGCCTAGCACGTACAAGCCCCCAGGTGTGATCCCCAGGATGGCAAAATTAATTAATTAATTAATTAAAAATCAAATTCTCAGCCTCTTTCAGTATTTCATCCTCATAAGAATTCAAATGTCAAGTGTCAACGTTTCTTTAAAAAAATTAACCTTGCTGTGTTTTTGGTTGGATTTACATGTTATTTCAATATTAATTTCTGGAGATTTACTGTTTTTGCAATACTAAAGCTTTTCTTTTGTTTGTTTTTTTTTTTGAGACAGGGTTTCATTTTTGTACTCCAGGTTGGTCCTGAACTCACCATGTAGCCCAGGCTGGCCTCAAGCTCACAGCAATCTTCCTGCCTCAGCCTCCCAAGTGCTGAGATTACAGGTGTGCACTACCACTCCTGGCTCGTGGTGCTGGGGAATTGAACTCAGTGTCTTATGTTTGCTAGGCAAGCACTCTCATTGCTGGGCTGTTTCTCCAACCCTGCAATACTAATTCTTTCCATTCATAAACATAGTTCATTTATTTGGGTATCATTTATGTTAGTAGTATTTGATTGCATCTTATTAAATCAATAAAATTTATAATTTATCTCACACATGGGTCTTATGAACCTTTTGTTATATGTAATTGGTTTTGCTGCCATTGTGAAGTAAATCTTTTTATTTCTTCCACTGTATGTCTTAATTGCTGCTGCGATTTTGTATAGACCCTACTGTTTCTTTTATCTCGTATCTAGCCACTTTGGTAAATTCCCCGCCTCACTCTTACAATATTTTGTTTTATTCCAGATTGCCAGTGTAGAAAAATCATATCAAAGATGCCTCCAATTGTCATTTCACCTACCAAAAGCTTGCTTATTCCAGACGTGATTAGTTCACCCACTCACGACCTCTGGGTCTCTGTTCAGATAGCCAATCAGTCAGGCCTTCCGGTCTCGGACCTAAAATAACGCACTCTTGGTTCTCTCTAGCCCCTCGCTTTATGGTATTTTTGTTCTCAGAACTGACGCGTTACAATTTTTTTAATTTATTTCCATCTGTCTCCTCTACTAGAATATAAGCTTCATAAAAGCAAAATCGCTTGGATTTTGTACTAAGAATAAGTAAGTAGGAAGGGATAGCAGAGGATAAATTTGCCACGATTCCTCATTTTACTTCTGTATCTTCCATTGCTCAAATCAATATACAATTTTTAAATGTCAAGCTTATTCTTTTCTTTCCTCTCCCCATGCTCCTTAGTTTTCAGTGCAAAATCAAAGAGATTGCCTCTATCATTATACCATCTATAATCTTGTAGTAGATTTTTGGTAGATTCGCCTTACAAGACTAAAAAAGTTTTTTTAGTGTAAGTTCTCCCATGAATATATTTCTTCGATGAATATATAGCTTTTAAAACTTTAATGCTTTATTATTACTTGAAGAGATTCTTCACCATTTAATGAGATTAAAAACTTTTTTTTTTAAGTTTTAACCTGTTACGGAATGAAATGTACCAATAAATACACTAAGTGTAAATTATCAATGTATTCCTAGGACAAACTCATTTCAATCTTCATGGGACAAGTTCAACTGAATATTAGTGTATTTTTAATATAAAACTTAATATTCATTTTTCCAGGATTTAAAAAAAGATTTTTGCATTTGTATTTGTAAATGAGCTAGGGTTACCATTTTTGTTTCTCATAATTTTTTTCCAATTTGGATTTCAAGGTTATGTCAGCCACAGGAAAGGAGACAGAGGTGTGGACAGATTTGTTGTATATCTACTCATGAAACAGTTTAAGACAAGAGGTAACTTTTTTTGAAAATTTAGTAAAACTCACCTAAGAAACCTAAGTTCTGAAGAGATTGGTTAGATGCAGTTTGCTTGAATTTTTTATTTTTTCTAAAATGAATGTTGGTCACTTTTAGACGTCTGAAAGGTCTGTTTCATATGAGTTAAAACACCCATTGGGACAGCAAGAAAGTATGATCAGATGAACCTTTTCATCCTTGCTGGGCATTGCATTTGTGTACCTTTTAAAAAACTTCATTAATCTTGTTAGAGGTTTTCTATCTTCAAAGAACTAACTTAACTTTGCTGATGGTTTCTGTTGCTTCTTTGTGTTCTAGCCTATTCTTTCTGTCTTCTTGAGTAGAAATTTTAGTTCAAGGATTGGTAGCCACTCGGCTTTCCTAATAAAGATATTTTAAAGCTATTATGTTCTCTCACTCGAGTGGAAACCCCACAAATGTTGCCACGTGGAACTTTAATTGTTGTTTGTGGCGAATATTTGTAATTGACGCTACAATCTGTTCTTTAACCCATTAGTTATTTAAAGATGTTTCCGCATTCTGGTTAGACTTTTATTATCTTATAATTTCATGAAATCTGTATCATTTCTTCTTTTTGAGCTTCCTTTCTGTACCACTGGGTCAATATTTATAAACATCCCACATGTGCTGTGAAGAGAATGCATTGTTGTATTCCCCATCCGCTACATTTAGAATTTTGCAAGTTCCTTTTGCTCAGTTAATACTTATTTATTAGCGTCAAGGCGTTGCTAAGCCGTTTGTCTTCGCAGTCACTGTAGCAGTGTGTCCTCATTATGGTGTGTCTTCTGGTTACTTTGTATATCTCTGCATTCATTCACTATAACCCATGTCCCTTTCATATGTATCTTTTGTAAAGAGCTCGTCTACCTGAATTTAAAAACTGCTCTGTAAATCTCTTCATGGGTGAATATAATTTTTTTCATGTATTGTGGCCATTACATTATTGGGAATTATTTATAATTTCCTATTTTGTGTCTGTATGTCTCTTGACTGAGCTTTTCGCAGTTATTTCTTTCCTGCCTTCCATTAAGTTCCTCATTTTCTCCTTTCCCTCCATTGGTGTATAAGTCATATGTTTTATTTATGTTACTTGAGTAGTTATCCTTAAATTTTAACATGAATAATCGACACAACAATATGCAGAGTTAACAGTCAATATCTCTAATATTTTCCATAATAAAGACTAAGACAACTAATTTGTATATCACCCTCTGCATCTATGTCTGTATGGTTAGCACTTGGCGTCACCTTGCTAAATGCTAAATGTGACTCTCCCATTAGGTAGGTAGTTATGTTTCAGAGCCAAGGCTTACCATATTTTACCAAATCTATGATGTCATCAATTGTGAGAAGTACTACTATGTTATATACCTCCATGAAAAAAGATGATGTCAGCAAAGCAGAGTGAGGAGGTGTGAAAACTCCTCCCACCGTAAAATAAATGTAAAGGCTAGCAAAAATTGTCAGAAACAACTTTTTCAGAACTCTGCAAATTAACCAAAGGCTTGCAGTAATCTGGAGTGTTTATTTAAAAAGAAATAGCTGCATCTCAGTAAGAACAGTGCCCTGTATGGCATTTTAACTTTCTCTGTTCCCATCTGTGCCTCCTCTGCTCTGTAAATAGCCTTTTCACTGCAATGGAGGAGCGAGCCAGCAGCCATGAGACAGTCCAGAGCGGGCTGAGCCTCTCTGAAGCCTCGTTCACGGAGAATACTCATTATATGACCATTCGGCGGCTCCACAGAAGATCCCGCTTATGAAGCAGTCTTTATTTGACCTTCCTTGGAGCTCACCCAACTCAAATAAGCTTCCTCCGAGGACCTATGCTGACAGGAGAAAAGAAGGAGAAAATTAGAGGCAACTGTTGAGCACGCAGCGCCCAAGGCTGTAGTAACAGGCAGGGCCTTGAGCAGAAGGTGACCAGAAAGTTTAAAAGGAAATTGTGGAGGATAGAATGATTACAGAAAGGTTTCAAAAAAACTTTGACAGAGCTGGGAGATCAGAAAGGCCACACACAGGGGTAGGACCGTGCACAGGAAAGGACTCTCGCCTCTGGCTGAACTTGATCCTGTGAAAGCAGGAAGGGCAGGGAGTGTGGAGATGTATTCTGCCCATCTGAGTGTTGAGGACATGGCCCAGCACACCACACACACACACAAACACATGCACAGAGTTGGAGACTTAACGGTTCCAGGCATCTAAGGACATTTTTGTTGAATGACTAATTGACGATTCAGTGAACCAAGTAGACATCAGTGAGCACACATGACACAGCGCACCGACTTTTAAGCGTTAGTTCAGAAAACTTCCTGAACAAACACCAAAATAAACTATCATGACAAACAAACCCAGGAGGAGGGGAAGGAGGAATTAGATTTCCAGAGTTGCCACACTAAATTATTAAAAATGTCTAATTCTCAACACAAAATTGAGACATGTAAAGAAACAAGGAAATATGGCTCACAAACAGGAAAAAAAAATCAGTCAATTGAAACTGTTCCCATGGAAACCCAGATGTTGGACTTATGAGAAAAAGACTTTAAATCAGCTATTTCAAGTATGTTCAAAGAACTGAAAGAAACCACATCTGAAAACTAAAGGGAAGTATGAGAATTATGTCAAGTAGAGAATATCAATAAAGAGATAGAAGTTACAGAAAATAACCAAATAGAGGCTGGAGTTGAAAAATTAAAAGAGCCAAAGTGGAAAAAGTCACTAGAGAGCTCAACAGCAGATCTGAATAAGTTGGAGAAAGAATAAGCAAACTTGAAAATAGATCAACTAAGATCCTCCAGCGGGAGAGACAGAGGAAGCAGAGGAGAGCCCCCGAGACTTCTGAGGCTTTGCTGAATGTACCCGTTCACAAAAAATG
Organism: Ctenodactylus gundi; assembly: GCA_004027205.1. Classification (NCBI taxonomy): domain Eukaryota; kingdom Metazoa; phylum Chordata; class Mammalia; order Rodentia; family Ctenodactylidae; genus Ctenodactylus; species Ctenodactylus gundi. The sequence continues at coordinate 182,099 of PVKB01001628.1, forward strand.
GGGGTTCCACAAGGAAGTCACAGAGAAAGGGGAAGAAAGAATATCCAGGGTTTCCATATTGGATGAACTACAAACATCCACATTCAAGAAACTCAATAAATTTCAAATAAAATAAAAATCCAGGGTAGCCACACTTTTTATAAACAACGAAGAATCCTAAAAGCATCAGAAGTAAAGTGCTTCATCACACGCACAAAATCCTCTACAAGATAAACAGCTGATTTCACATTAGGAACCATGGAGACCCAGGGGCAGTGAGATGACATAGTGATGGGCAGAAATGAAAAAATATCATCCAAGAATTATACATCCAGAAAGAACGATCTCTCAACGCTACGGTGTGGACTTTGACTATCCCCAAATGCTTCGTGTATTTGGAACTGTGTGTTATTGGGTGGTAGGGCTTGACTAGGTACATGCCTGGGGTTTGATCTGGAAAGATTGCATCACTTGTTGCCACTGGGGGTGCCAAGGGCAGAGTTTTCGTGTATGTGTTGTTGACTTGTAGGCCAGGAAGTGAGGAAGGGACACCCACTCTTGGGAGCTGGCAGCTTGAAACAATTAATGGAAGGAACAGGAAACCTGGGTACGGCTTCTTCCTGGGAAAGCTCGTGGTCTGGTCTTGTTTCACTTGGTTTCCCTCCGTAATGGGGCGAGCAACTGTTCAGCCTCTGCAGTGTACTGTTTCCCTTTGCTAGCTGCCCACCAATGATCTGCACGAGACCTTCTGAAACCGTGAGCTAAATATGTCTTTCCTCCCCGAAATTGTGGATGTTGGGCATTTCATCGCAGCAATGAGAAAGTAACTAACACAATCAGAAATAAAGGAGAAGTTTCACATAAACCAAAACAATGGAAAGAATCCATCACGATTACAGCGGCCCCAGCCCTACAAGAAATAATTCAAGGACTGTGCTCCTCCCTGTCTGACAGAAAGCTGCTTTCATTGTACAGTACCAGCTGTGCCCCTGAGACACAATGGTGAAGGTCGGAGTTCACAGATTTGACCGTATTAGGCACCTGACCTGGTCACCAGCGCTGCCGTCAACTCTGGCAAAGTGGAGGAAGCTTGTTATCAATGGCAAGGCCATTTCCATCTTCCAGGAGAAAGATCCTGCCAGCATCCAATGAGGTGATGCTAGTGCCGAATACATTGTGGAATTCACTGGCATCTTTACCACTACGGAGAAGGCTGGAGCTCACTTAAAAGGTGGAGCCAAAAGGGTCATCAATCTCTACCCCTTCTGCTGATGCCCCCATGTCTGGGATGGGCGTGAACCATGAGAAATATGACAACTCCCTGAAGATTGTGAGCAATTCCTCCTGCACCACCAACTGCTTAGCACCCCTGGCCAAAGTCATCCAGGAAAATTTTGGCGTTGTGGAAGGACTCGTGACCATGGTCCATGCCATCACGGCCACCCAGAAGACCGTGGATGGCCCCTGAGGGAAGCTGTGGCAGGACAGCCATTGGACTGCCCAGAACGTCATACCTGCATCCACGGGTGCCGCCAAGGCTGTGAGCAAGGTCATCCCTGAGCTGAATGGAAAGTGTGTGCCCCCAATGTGTCTGTCATGGACCTGACCTGCCACCAAGAGAAAGTAGCTACATATGTGACATCAAGAAAGTGGTGAAGCCGGCATCTGAGGGGCCTCTAAAGAGCATCCTAGACTACCTGGAGGACCCTACCAGGTGGTCTTCTGTGACTTTAATGGTGATACCCACTCTTCCATCTTTGGTGCTGGGGCTGGCATCACGCTCAGTGACCACTTTGTCATGCTCATTTCCTGGTATGATAATGAACAGCAGCAGGTCGGGAGACCTCACGGTCAACATGGCCTCCAAGGGGTAAGAGCCTTGGACCACCCACCCCAGCAAGACACAGCAGACAGAGGGCCCCAGCTGCTGGACTCCCTGCCCAACACAGCCCCAACACTAAGAGCCTGCCCACCTCACAGAGTCCATCCTAGGTCCCCACAAAAGAGGAGAGGTCCAGCAAGCCCTGTGTGCTTGTGTATCATCCCTAAGGTCCACTGAAACCACGCCCCCCCCCAAAAAAAAAGAAAGAACTCAAGGTAATTCTCCAATGAAAGGACATTAACCAGCAAGTCAAATTCATACAAAGAGATTGTCTCAGTTACTTTTCTGTTGCTGTGACTCAGTACTGGACGTCCACAAGTTTAGGGGAGGGAAGGTGTATTTTAGCTCACAGTTTCAGAAGGTCACAGTCCATTCAGGGGCAGCCAGCAGCAATGGAAGCACATCGCTGAGACACAGGTGGAGGCAGCATCTCAGGACATCACACACAGAAAGGCAAGTTGAGACTAGTCAAGACTAGTTGTCCAAGGAAGGCAGGAAGCAGCTTATATATCCTTCCAGGTCTCCTCCCAGTGACCAGCCCCTCCTGGATCCAAGTGTAGAAGGTGTGGTAAACCTCCACTCTACACCGATAATCCAGTTTACTTGCCTGAAATCCACCCCTCCAGACTAGGCCCCTATCTCCCAACAACACATGGTTCCATAGACAATCTATAACATTTAAATACATGATAATTTTGGGGAACATTCCAGATCCAAATCACTGATGAAAGTAATAACATAGGTAGATACAAAAAAGAGTATAAATACATTTTTGATTGTACCCCTTTCTCCTGCCTTATTTAAAAGACAATGAAACAAAGCAATAATTTGAAATGTGTGCTGCTGCACACTCAAAGTGTGAAAATATAATTTACGTGACAGTATTAAAGAAGGGGAGGGTTGTATGAGATAAAAACTTTATACTATTGTAATTGAATTGGTATTACAATTATTATATAACTAGATTACGATGAGCTACTCATTCTAATCCCTAGGGCAGCCAGCCAATAAAAAATAAGTCATAAATAAATGATGAAAATGGGAATAGTACACTAGAAAATACATGTTTAACTCAAAATAAAGGAGGAATAGAACTCGAAGACCATAGGACATTTATTAATAGAAAAATAGCAAAATTGCAATCATCATACTAGCTTATTAGTAAGTACATTAAATATAAATGTCTTGAACACTCTAATTAAAAGGCAAAGATTGAGAGACCAAGATAAAAAAGCATGATTCAGTTATATACTGTGTACAAGTGACAAACTTGATATTTTTTGTTTGTTTGTTTGTTTGTTTGTTTGTTTAAGATAAGGTCTTGCTCTGTAGCCCAGACTGGTCCTGAACTCACTATGTAGTCCAGGCTTTTCTTGAACTCACAGCAATCCTTCCTCCCCAGCCTCCTGAGTGCTGGGATTACAGGTGTGCACTACCACAACCAGCTTATATAGTGCTAAGGGATTGAAAGCATGGCTTTGTGCTTGCTAGGCAAATGCTCTTGGGCTATTCCTCTAGCCCAAGAGAGAAACTTTAGATTCAAACATACAAGTAGGTAAATAGGTTGAAAATACAAGCATAGAACTATGTTATACTAACCATTTGCAACAAATGAAAGATCTGGAGTGGTTATACTGTCAGACAAAATAGACTTTAGTTTTAAAAAAAGGTTATAAGAGACCCAAAAAAGCCATTTTATAATACTAAGAAGGTAAATTCTTAAAGGATATATAGCAATTGTAAACATATAGACCCAATAACAGAATCCCAAAATAAGGAAGTAAAAACTGACACAATTTTTTAAAAACTGACACAGTTGAAAGGAAAAAAAAGACAATCTGACTATCACTAATCGGAGGCTTCGGTACACAATTTTAACAATGGTTAGAACACTTACAAAGAGAGTGGAGTATTATTCAGCCATTTAAAACGTGTTATTTGCAAAAAAACGAAAAATGAGTGGATCTGGACATCTTGTTGAACCAAGATGCAGAAAAATGAATATGACATGTCCTTCCTAATATGTGAAATCTAAAATTGCTGGCGAGAAAGTAGAAGGGATTATTACTATTATTAGACAAGAGGAAGGGAAGAAGGGGGGTGAGAGCAGGCATAGGGGTCGTGAATAGATCAAAGAACATTATACACACAGCCACTCTAAACGGGAAACTAGGAGGGGCGGGCTAAAGGGGAGATGATGAAAGTGTGTTGCGTACATGTACAACTCTGCCAAAATGAAACCCATTAAACAATATCACCAATATGCACTAATAAAAATATGACAAAAAGAATATCTACGAAGTTCAACAACAAAAAATAGAAGACTCAAAAAAGCCACATCTGAACTAGACCTGTAGAACAATAGAACATTCTATGCAACAATAGAAATAGCAGAATGTACTCTTTTTGCAGTACTGGGTAACGAGCCTCTGGCCTTCACACTGAGTTGCGTCCTCAACTCTTGGTTAAATTTTTTGAGTGAGGATCATGCTGATTCATCAGTTCGCGTAGGCTGGGTTCGCACTTGAAATCCTCCTGTCTCGGGCTCCCAGAGTACTGGGATTATAGGGACAGGTCATCACTCCAAGTTCAGAATGCACATTCTCACCAAGGACACACGGGACATTCTCTCAGACAGACCATTTGCCAAGCCAGCGAGCTGTTTTAGGTACTGGAATTGAAGTATCTTTGCCAACCATGAAAGAATGAAAATAGAAATCAGCAACAGAAAGAAATTTGAGGATTTCACAAATATGTGGAAATTTAACTACACAGTCATATGAACCAAAGAAAACGTCAGAAAAATTCGAAAATACTGTAAGACAAATTTAAAAACACATGGACACACAGCATACCAACTTAACTAAAATGGTGTAAAGAAGAAAATGTATAATCAGCAATGCTTATATCAAAAAAGAAAAATCTCTGACAGCTTAACCTTCTACCATAATAAATGAAAAACAGAAACAAACTAAAGCCAAATGAAGCAAAAGAAAAAAATATATATTAGATGAGAATAAATTCAATAGAATAGAATACAGAAAACTAAAAAATCATTGTATTTTGAAAAGATCTAAAAGACTAACAAACCTTTAGCAAGACTGACTGAGAAGAAAAACAAAGATTCAAATTACTGATTTCAAAAATGAAAGCATACTGCTAACCTAGAAATTAAAGAGCTTTTAAGGGAAGATACTGAACAAATTAAATAACCCAGATGGCATGGATAAATTCCTAGAAGGGCACAAATAGTTGACTTAAAAACTGAATGTCTGAATAGATTTATAATGCATAAAGAGATCAAATTAGTGATAAAATTTTTTTCCATAAAGAAGACTTAGTACGAGATATCTTTGCTTCTGAATTCTATATAATGTTTAAAGAAGAATTCACACAAGTCCTTCCTAAATTCTTTTTTAAATAGAAGAAACACTACCCATGCATTCTATAAAACCAGCATTAGCCTGATACCAAGACCAGATGAAAACATCACACAGAAAAACCTACAACTAATATGGATATACACATAAAATTCTTCACAAAAAAGCCAGCAAACTGAATCCATCAACATTTAAAAAGGATAATATGCCATGACCAAAATGGGATTCATCATAGGAATACAAGATCGGCTCAACATATGAAAATCAAAGTAATGTATCATTGATAGACTAGAAGACAAAGCCACATGATCAGTAAGTACAGAAAAGCACTTGGCAAGAAACAGGAGGCTGATGCTTGTGACGCAGCACTTCCTAAAATTTCATACATACGAAAAGGTTTTCAGGAATACCTACTGAGAGACTTATTTTGATATAAATGCCAAATTAATTGATTAATGTATGCCTAACACTTCTTCCTACTCAGAATCCAGCTCTTCAGAAGCACTGGTCAATGCTGCCTTGTGTTCATTTCACACTACGCTCAGTAGTACTCCAGTTCTCTTTTCTATAATGGGTGATATTGTTGTAGTCAGTATGTATAATTTTTTTCTTCTGCTGTCTGTGTCCTACTCCCTCCACTACAGCAATCACTCAACTGGCTATGGCGCCTTGCTTGGTAGAATGACCCAAGCCTTCACTCTTGAAGGGTCTGTTGAAACCATTATCAGTCTTACTTGTTGTATTGGCCAGGTTTTCATGGCTATAAGGAATTACCTGGCACGGCCTGCTTGTAAAGCAAAGGAGGTCTATTTAGCTCACAGTTTTGGAGGTTTAAGGACAGATACTGGCACTGGCTCAGCTCTGATGAGGAGTCTCTCACTCACCTGCAGCTCATCATGGTGGACATGTGTGGGTGTGAAGTTTATACCACCAAATAGGAAGTCAGGGGAGACACCACAGCTCCACCATCCATTCCAAGGGCGTGTTGTCAATGTCCTAAGGACCTCTGGCTAGGCCTTAAAGCTTCTACCTCCCCACAGCAGCACCTGGGAAACCAGCCAGAGTGAGTCCCTGGGGAACACCATTCAACAATTTCTAAGCCACAAAATCTGTATTGGGAGGTTATAGCTAAGCTTTCTTTGGCTTGTGAGAATACTAAGAATCGTCACCCCAATACTTTCTTTATTCTGTATATATTCCCCCTTGTTCCCAAATCCAAATTTATTGTTGATACCAAGGTCATTTAGTCCAACCAATATGTAAATCCTCTATTGCCCATTGAATCCTTGGTGTGAGGAGCTCAATGTGACTAAAGATCAGACTCAGCTTCCAGATTAGTGGAACCACGGCTGTGCCCACTAGCTGGAACATTCCTCCCTTGGGATGCGAGACCTCTAAGCCAGCCTAGTCCAAAGGGTTAGGAACATAAGCCAAAAACTTGGCTAGTGGCCCACCGGGATACCCAATGGGAGGTCCCACTTCCATCTCTACCCTTTGATTCCAAGATTTTTGTATCCTGTTAATGGAATAAATGAGAGTAGATTCCGGTCACAATGATGTGGAGCCTGTCCCTCAACCTGGAAGACTCCATCCTAGCTCTGCAAGGTGTTGCCACACTCTGGTATCATAATTAAGCCCTCAAAAAGTCATTTCACTCTTTTATCAGGGCAGCTGCTCCAGGGTAATTAAAAATACAGTAAGATTGGGGAATTCCATAACCAAAGCACATTTTGTCCCCCTTACTTCATTAGCTATAAAATGTGTCAGAAGCAGTGTCCTGCGGTACATACTGACCACAGGTGGGCCTGCGGGTGGTGAGTTTGAAGGAAGCACTGTGAGCACAGAAAACAAATCTCTCAGGGTGAGTATCCAGCGAGAGCAAAGTGCTGCCCTCTCCGTGTTGACCACTGCTGTTCCCTGAGGACTGGTGCCGCACAGGGACCTAGTGTTGGTCTCTGCTGTTGGCAAGTTGAACACTCAGCTGTGATTGCAGCCAGACCAGTTTCTGTAAGGGAAAGTCCATGTTGTGAGCTCACGTGTAGCCTCCATCTCTGCCTCCGTGGCTGCTTCCTTGTGATCCCATTGAACAAAGACTGGAGACCCTGGGAAAAGAGTCTGGCTAAGATCCAGCAAATGGGTCATCTTGTCCATCTGATTACTAAAGTCCGTCCCTGCTAAGGTTGCTCTTTTTTAAAAATCAAATTATTTAAGAAATGTTGTGTCCATGGGCAATCCCAGGAAATCGGTCCTTGAGGCACATTTGATCCATTGTCCTGTGTGCAGGGAGAAGGATGCAGGGCCTTCTGGGGAGCTAGGCGTGGCCCCTTGGTTAAGGCTCATGTGCCAGAGCACACTGGGTGAGGCCAGGTTGGCTTGTGATGAGGTCTGAGAGCACCTTGGCCTTCCCCTGGGGTTCCTAGACCTCACGGAGGTTAAGCACCATCAGTCCCCCTTTGATTGCATGGGTAGCAGCGCAAACAATGCAGCAGTCATGTAGACAGAACCAGTAGGAGACACTAGGGAACTCAGCACCAGCAGGGTAGAAGTCCACTGTCCCCACAGACAGCCTGGATACAGCTGTATGGGTGCAAATCTCCATCCTAGCCCAGGCATACTTCTTGAGCTCAAAGCCCTGGCCTTACCCAGAGACCATGGAGGGCCATGCACATGTCGCAAAGCATGCACTGATCCCAGTTGCAACACACGAAGAGCACTAAGCCTGCAAGGCCAAATGCAGGGGACACCCGTCTAGGACTCCTCCACGCGGTGCCCATGTGCTCAGGTCCCAGTACAGAAGAAAACCCAGTTGCTCTTTGATGAGCATTTTATAAGGATCTTCACATCATGTGACAATTTGGAGCTATACCTTTACATATCTTTCCCAGATCTCTTAGTCACCACTGTTCCAAAATTGCTCTTTCCAAGTCCCTGACCATTCAACAAAACCATGTGCCCCTCTTGCTATTAATTTTTATTCATTACCAGATCTACAATAGGTCTATATCTCGTGTCATCTCTCAAGGCAAAGTGCACAATGAGGTGCCCTGCTGAGCTGCCCACTAGAAAGGTTCCCTTCCCACTGCCCTTCAGAACCACCCGAGACTGCACCATTAGTCCTGCAGCAATCCACTGACAGGTGGTTCCAGTGGGTTAGGGTTAGGGTTAGGGTTCCAATGGGCGGTGCAGAACCCTTTATTTTCAGTCCAAATGGTTTTATTCTCAGCTACCAGGTCTCCAGGAGACCCCTTATGAGCACATAGGTAAAGACTGAAAGGAAGGAGGCAGTACCAACCACTTGCTCATCAACTTACATGCCCTCCTAGGCCCACACAAACCCAACCTGGCATTACCCACTTCTGCCAGATGACAGAGCACTTTGAGATGATGGTGGGGGCAACCGCAGAGTTGCCTGGGAGACCACATCAAGGCTGATACATGCCAAAATCTTATTCATCATCCAATTGCCATGACCCCCTTCTCTAATTGGTGGACCACCTTGTCATTTTGGGTCCCTGTGGCCATTAACCATGATTGTTAATTTAATGGGACTAAGAACCACCTAGCAGAGTAGCAAAACACAATTCTGTGTGTCTTAGTTATTTTGTCATTGCTGTGACAAAATACCAACATGCACAATTTAGGGGAAGAAAAAAATTCTTTAAGCTCAGTTTCAGAAGGTCACAGTCCATTCATGGGCACTGACAGGAATGGAAGCACGTGGCAGAGGCAGAAGCGGAGGCAGCTCCTCAAGGCATTGCAAACTGGAAGTCAAGTCCCCAAAGGAAGGTGGGAAGTAGCATACGTCCTTCCAGGTCCCATCTCTGAGACCCTCATTTTCTGGATGCAGCTTCAGTGTTCTGCCCCTTCCTGTTTAAGCCCCCGATTCTGCCATATTCCTGTAAGCTATAATCTACCACACACCTATAATCCCCCACACTCCCATAATCCACCCCTCCAGACCAGGCCCCTGTGTCCTAACTGCACATGTTTCTATAGATAATCCACAACATCCAAATACATGCGACTTTTGGGGGACATTCTAGATCCAACCATAATACTGGGTGTGTCTTTTGGACGTTTCCAAAGATGATTGGTTTCTGGGCCAACAAATTGATGGGAAGACCTGCCCTGCTTGTGGGTGACATCATCCAATAGTCTTGCAGCTCAGATTGAATGAGAGAGAAAGAAGGAGAAAGGCAGTCTGGGTGTGGAAGGTTCCATCCAAGTTGAGCTGGTGTGAGTTTTGCTACTGCCATCACCCTGGACATCAGACTCAGACTTCTTTGGCCTTTCGAGGCAGACTCACCCCGCAACTCTCCAGGAAGCATCCAAGTGTCCAGTCTCAGGCTTTCCCTGCATCCTTGATCTGTCTTGTTCTAAGATTTTTAGCATCTTGGGTTGAGCTCCTGTGGCTCTCTGACATGCCAATGGCTATGGCGCATCCTCTCACCTCGGATCCTGTAAAGTCTGTCTAATAAACCCCATTGAATACCTTCTGTTTCTCTAGAGAACCCCAATCATTACAGACCAAAATCTGGTTATTTAATTCCCCAGTGCGCAAAAAAACCCTTGTAAAGTGGCCACTGTCCCTTTTAGGGAAAGCTAGGAAGAAGTTTTATAGAACACCAGAAAAGGATACAGAACGCATTTCTGGCAGTAGGGTGTTCCTTCCTCAGGAGGCTCCCCGCCATTGGAAAAGTCTCAATCTATGAATCGGCCCAAATTGGAACTGATTTAGAGAATGCAGCTCTGTTTTATTGAGCCAGGTCAGACTTACATTCTCTAGAACCAGAGCTTTCGTGCTTATGTGAGTTGTGTAAGGCTTTAGTGGGCCGCCCGGCTGTTTCAATCCAAGAGACACCACAATAGGCTAGCCATTGTCCAAGTGCCCTTCAGGTCAAGCCATCCTGCGTACTGCTTTGGCTTCCATTATGGTAACCAGGCTCACCTTGTTTTTGTCTGCTAAGGGCCACCACTTGGTTTTCACCACCCCAGGCCCCCTCTGTGCCATTGAACTCAGTTTTACGACATCATTTCCCACTATAATTCTTCTCTTTCAGAGGACACCGTGGAGTTCTTTTACCTTCTTTTTCTTTCTCTATTTTCTTCATTTTTTCTGTCTTTCTCTCTCTCTCTCTCTTTCTTTTAAAGATGAAATTTAACTCTGATGCACCTAGGCTGGCCTCAAAATCCTGGGCCCACGGAATTCTCATGCCTCGGTGTCAGAGTAGCTGGGGCTGCAGGTGCAGCATACCTGGCTTACCAGTGCATTTCGTAAAGCTTTGGTAAGCACGTTCTGTGCCTGTGGGGTCTCCTGGAAGAAAGAATGAGAGGGTTGATGAGCGAGTCTTAAATAATAAACGCAAAGCAGCATTCTGATTTCCCTAAAATCTCATAACACCTCAACCTCGTTCAGTGGAGACCATATTGAATATTGATTGTGCCATCCACTCAAACTACTGTAACAAATCTAGAATCTTTGCCCATACAATTGTGTCAACAGCTTCAGCCAGATCCAACATGATAGTCCCTCCACCACAGTCTGACACCATCAGAGTCCGTTATTATGTTGATGGAAGGTAGAGACTTCTTGCATTTCTTTTTGATATACACGCTGTCTCTTCATGATTCACACTTCATACCTGATCCCCGAGCCTCTCTGGGTCTTGAATCTGGTTATAGACCAAGAATCAAAAAGAGGTACGTGCGTGTGTGTGTGTGTGTGTGTGTGTGTGTGTGTGGTGTGTCAGGGAGGGGGTAGGCCTTTAAGAAGACCACAGTTCCCTTGCAAGTTACCACCTGGCTATCACAGGTTATCCAGGCCAGGTGTGAGTAAATTTGGGTGAGGAAAGGATGCTTCCAAGGCAAAGATGATGGCAGGGCCGGGGGTTCAGTGTTACCAAGGTCACCAGACTCTCCTCAGATGCACCTATCCCAAGTTTCGGGGTTCCATTCCTTCTCTGCCTTTAACACTAGCCCCTTCGACCTTGTAAGCTCAGTTGACGTGGAGATGCAGCTACCTGCAAATCAGATTTGGGGGTTGATTTTTGCAACACTCAACCTGCAGCTCAGGGAAACAAGCTTCTTTAGGGGTCACTCAGAAACAACTTCTGGGTTTTTTTTAATGCCTTTCTTGACTTGAAAATGTAGAGCACTGACTCATCATCTTCTCCAGTTTCCAGGGTCCCGAGACGTCATCAATCAACCTCTTGTGGCTTGTGCCTTTTATTCCCGCTGAAATGTTTTCTGGCAGTAGCTGCTTGGGGTGTTGAGGCACCCAAGGGGAAAAAAAAGAAAAAAAAATACAAAGCTTAAAAAATGTATAATGCAGCCAAGGCTGGTGGTGAAGACCTGTAATCCCAACATTCTAGGAGGCTGATGCAGGGGGATCACAAATTTGAACCCAGCCTGGGCAACAGCAACTGAATGAGACCTGGTTTCAAAATCATAACCAAAAACATGGGCTGGGAAAGTAGCATAGTGCAATGGCCCGGGTTCCACCCTCAGGCATAGACAGACAGATATAAATAAATTCACGCTCTCTCTCTCTATATATATGTGTGTATGTATATGTATATGTATCTCAGAGTATCAGAGAAAACGGACAGGAGAGAGAGGAAGGCAGGGACAGACGATGCCAGTTTCTCCTTCCTCCCCTCCACCCCTCCCTTCCCCACTTCCCTGCCTCCCTTCCCTCCTGTCCCCTCTCCAGGCGAGATGAGGCTGCTGGGCCGGTCTGTGGCTCAGTGGTTAGCTGTTATATATTACTGGTCACATATTTTACACTCGGCAGCAAGGAAAAAAAAAGGGCATAAAACTGCAATTAAATGTCTGAACTGTTGCTATTTTGGAAATTAAAGCAGCCCGCGTTACCCTCGCTGCAACTCCGATTACTGACTCAGGGCCGAGGAGCAGTTATTCCCACCACTTTAACCGACTTCTTTCCCATAAAAACCCGTTGTTAATGGTTCCCCGGGGACCTCTGAAAATAACAAGATCTGTAATAAAGAAATTAATAACATGCAGAGCAGGCCACAGCTAAAAAGCTTTTTAGAATACATTAGCGGTGCTGGGCTGTGCCAGGAATCCTTGCGCCCAGGTTCCTCCCTTCCTAGTGGTGGGTGTGTGCGGGCGAGGAGGGCTGGTGGCCCTGGCGGGTGCAGGTGGGTGGCACCCGGGCTCGGCCCTGTCCTCTGCTCTCCCTCCTGACCCCACCGGCCACTCCCGGCTGTTCCCGGCTCCTCGCCTCGCCTTTGCTCCATTCTCTGTGTCTCGTGGGCCCCAGGCCTCTGCGCGGCTCGATGGTTTCTGCTCCCCTTCTTTGCTGTCTGTTCTCTCTCCTTGTCTTTCCACCTCCCTCTTCTAGGCGCTCCCAAAGCCTCCCCCACCCCGCATTCTCTGCAGGAATTCAAGGCCCCTCGCTCTTTGGCTCAACTGAAAGTTGGATTCTCCCTAGCCTTGATTTGGAAATTAAGCGTTCAGTAAGAAAATGCAGCTGCCTAAACTGTCCGAGTTACTTTTCCATTGCTGTGACTCAATACCCGACACCCACAAATTTAGGGGAGGAAAGGTTTATTTTGGCTCACTGTTTCAGAAGGTCACAGTCCATTCAGGGGCGGCCGGCAGCCATGGAGGAACATGGCAGAGGCAGAGGTGGAGGCAGGTTCTCACGACATCACACACAGGAAGGCTAGCCGAGACCAGTCCTCAAGGAAGGCAGGAAGCAGCTTATAGATCCTTTCAGGTCTCATCCCAGTGATCAGCCCCTCCTGGATCCAGGTGTGGAAGGTGTGGTAACCCCCCACTATGCACCTATAATCCAATTTACACTCCAATAATCCAATTTACATGCCTGTAATCCACCCTACCAGACCAGGCCCCAATCTCCCAACAGCACATGGTTCCATAGACAATCCACAACATTCAAATACATGAGACTTTGGGGGACATTCCAGATCCAAACCACAATATAAACAAACAAAAAAATCCCCCGAAAGCTTGTGTCCCAATGCCTCAGAAGCCAGGAAGTTCCCTTGGGACAAGAAATAAGGCCACTCCGCCTGTGGTGACAGGGTTTGGAAGCAGACAGATCACATTCCAGTCTTGGGTGAGTCATGAAGGTCTGGAGCCTCCATTTCCCCATCTGGGAAATGGGAAGAAGGTAAATTATGTGCATGTGTTTTCGCTATCTAACATGGCGCCACGAGCGGAAGCCAGAAATGAGACGGCAGGGGCTTTTCTGAGTGGTGTAGCAACGCCAGTCTTCAAGAGGTTGGGAGGGACTGTATCTCCCAGTATCTGGCCTGGCTTTGTTACTTGCTGTGCACGGAATACAGCAGGGTCCCTGCTGTCCCCTCAGAGCTGGCCCTCTCTCTCAGGACTCCCACCGTGGCTGTGAGAATGCGTCCTGGCTGGGCTGCGGGAGGGAATGAGACAGCGTGGGCAGAGACACATCCTCCCATCTGAGCCACCTCAGCGCACATGGCGCCCAGCCAAGGAGGCGGATCAGATCAGCAGAACCTGCCCACGGAGACCAGCCCCAGACGGCTGACCACGGAATCACCGGCCAAGAAGACTGATGTTTGTTTAACTATCTGAACCCTTTTAAATGTCCAGTTCAGTAATGTTAAGTAAACTCAAACGCACATGCACACATGCACGCATCCCGCTACCTTGTACTGTGACATGAACCCATGTACCGTCGGGCCGCAGATCCCCTTCCCACGCCTGGTGGCAGCCACTGCTCCACCTTCTCTCTATAGATATGATTTCTCCAGGCTCCTCGGCTCAGCAGCTAATGCAGCACGTGGCCTTTGTGCCTGGCTAGTCTCCCTTGGCACAGTCTCCCCAGGGGTCACCATGCTCTGATGTTGTTTTCAGCCACTAAATCTGGGGGAAGTCTGTGACTCAGCGAAAGCTAAGTGATACACATGAATTTCTCATTATGCCACACACACACACACACACACACACACACACACATTTTTCTCTACTGATTAATCAAAGAATTCTGTTTTTATTTTGTCCTTTTGAAGTTTCAAAGCCATACATGGTAAGCCAGCCGTGGTGGCACGCACCTGAAATCCCAGGGCCCTGGAAGGAAGGGCAGGAGGAACACAGTCTGCACAACCTGGTGACACACTGTCTCGAGATTAAAAAGCAAACTAAAATAAAATAAAGAGCTGAGGATGTTGCTCAGCACCAAGGTCATGGGTTCAATCCCCAGCCCCCTTTGATACCCTCAAAAAAGAAGGAAAGAAAGGCATATTTCATACTTGTTCTTTTAATGGTTGTCTAGAAGGCTTTTATGTCTACTTAGATTTTGATATCTGCTATTAATTTTAATAAAAAGTGAATCACCATGTATGCAATTTGCCTAAAGACAAAAAGCAAGAGATTTGCCCTTCAGGCCATGGTCTTCCTGCTGCACCCACATGTACACAGGTGCACACACATAAACAGTCAATAGTAGGTTTGAATTATGGTTTCAGTTTGTTATTTAAATTCTTCTTTGAGACAGGGTCTCACTCTGTAGCCCAGGCTTGTCCTGAACTCACTATAGAGCCCAGGCTGGACTGAAATTCACAGCAATGCTCCTGCCTCAGCCTTCCGAGTGCTGGAATTATAGGTGTGCACAACTGTCTTAGTTACTTTTTCATTGCTGTGACTCGATACCTGACATCTACAGATTTAGGGGTGGAAAGGTTTATTTTCATTGACAGTTTCAGGAGGTCACAGTCCATTCACGGGCGGCCAGTGGCAGAGGTGGAGGCAGCGTGTCAGGACATCACAGACAGGACGCCAAGTCTCATCAAGTCCAGTCTCTCTCCAGAGGAAGAAGCTGTAACAATCTTTCTTCTTTCTTCCTTTTATACAGTTCTTGTTCCCAGCTGAGCCTCCCACATCCAGGTGGGTGCTCTTCGCTCATTCGCTGGCCCACAAATCACTCATATCCTAATCCAGGCTGGTTCCTAATTGCCTAATTTAGGTGTGATTCCTAAACCTACTCCCGGTGTGGCTCCTGATTGCGTCAAGCTGTTATAATCTCTCCAAAAGTCACAACTACCAGGTCCAGCTAATTGTAATGTGGTACTGGGAGCTGAACCCCAGGCCTTACACACACGGGGCAAGCACTCTAACCACTGAGCTATGCTTCCAGCCGCTAAGTGCTTTTTCTCCGCTATCGCTAGTTATCAGAAACTACCCACACGTTCCTTCACTGCCTTCTCCAGCCCACCGTTTCCTCTTGGCTTTTCTGTTCTTCTCCCTGGAGTTTTCCCACTTCCCGATGTCAGGCCTTGATTCCACTCTGAGATGCGGATGGCGCTGTAGGGTCCTGGGGTCCCTGTTGCTTCCTGTGAGCCCGTTGCTGACACTATCCCACTGTCCCTTGCAGCCAATGTAGCCACTGAGAAGTCAGGTGCCTGCTGGACTCTTGTTTCTTTATAGACAATGTCTCTCTCCTTTTTTGGCAGGGGTGGGTCACTTTTATGATTTCTGCAGTTCTAGTAGATTGATGTTTCTGTTTTCAAAATCTAGTCTTCCGATTGTTTAACTTCTTTTTCATACTTTGCTTCTCCTCCTTGTGTTATTCTAGTAGACCACTCCATCCAGATCTTCTGGATCATTAGCTCATATTCCAGCTAAAGAAGTGTGCAGAGAGCTGGAGGCATGGCTCAGTGGTTTAGGGAGGTTGCCCAGCAAGTGTCAGGCCCAGAGTTCGAGTCTCCAGAACCACACAGGCTGGGTGTGGTAGCATGTGCCACACCTCTAGAATATAGATGAATAAATAAAACATAAAGACCTGTTCCACTGGGCTTGGCTCAAAAAAGAGGGAGGGGTCTGGCATATATTTCCTTGGGCCCTGCTAGTCCAGAATTTTTTTTCTGATTAATTTATCTGTAATTTTGCTAAAATACACATAATATAAAATTTCCTATCTTAGCCATGTTTAAGTGTCCAGTTCAGGGGCACTGAGTGTATTCACACTGGTGTACAAAGAACACCACTCCCTGTAACTGTTGACTACTAACTCCCCATCCTTCCCCTCCCTGCCCCTCTGTGAATTTGACTTCTCTAAGTATCTAAGTGGACTCCCAGCATCCTTGTCCTTTTGTGTCTTGCTCACTTCGCTTAATAGGCCCTCAAGGTCACCAGTGGTACAGTACATGGCAGAATTTCCTTCCTTTTCGAGGCTGAGTAATATCCCATTGTGTGTGCCTCACTGTTTCTGTTTCTTTCTTGTTGCTTGGACAAAATCCGCCCCCTCCCCATTCATAACTTTGGGGAGGAAAGGTTCACTTTAGCTCACAGTTTCAGAAGGTCTAGGTTCATCTACGAGCAACTGGCAGCGATAGTAACACACAGCAGGGCTGAAACCAAAGGAAGGGATCATCACAGCAGGGCAGAACAGAGCCACGTCTGGAAGGAAGGGCAGAACCTGCACACACCCCTCCATGTCAAGCCCCACTTCCCAACAGTACACAGTATCCATAGGTACATGAGGCTTTTGGGGGACACTCCACATCCAAACCACAGCATTCTATCCCTGGTCCCCAAAAGACTCATGACCACCTCCTTATTCAAAATACATTTAGTCTAAAAAAAAGTCCGTGTCCAAAGTCCCGCCTGAGATGCAAGGCAAACTCTCAGCTGTGAGCTCCTATGTAAGCCAGAGTTAAGCGCTTCCGACATGCAATGGTGCAGGTTAAACATTCCCACTCCAAAAGAGAGGAAGAGGAGGATAAAAGGCAATTGGACCAAAACAGGTTCTAAACCCAGCAAGGCAAGGGCTAAATTCTGTAGCTGCGGGTCCAGAGCCCCAGGTAAACTATAGTGAGCTATGAACTCCAGAGGGCCGGTGGCTCCGCCCCTACAGGCCCCCTCCTGGCTATAACTTCTGTCTTCTCACCATTGGGTTGGTACCACACCTAGCCTGTAGCTTTCTGCAGGGAACAGTCCATACTCCAGACTTCTCCAAGTTTTGGAGCTCTCCATTGCACCTTAGACTTCTCCTTTGCAACTTCACACACTGCCCTACCAGGGGCACACTGCCTGGCTGCCAAGGCCTTACTCTGCAATCTGGTTGGAAGCCTCCATGAACCCACAACTCTTGTGCTCATCAGGCCTCTTAAGTCAGGAGCACATGGATGTCACCGATGTCCACCACTGTCTTGGACAGTAGCCTGACCCCTTTGGACAATGCTGCCAAGGTCTCCCAGCTTGTAGATGGTTGAACTCCAGGCGGCTGGACTCTGGAAGACATTTTTCTCTTTGGCCCTGGTGTATATTTCTCAAAGCAAAGTTTTTTGTCTGTCCACTCCTGAGTTGGTAAAGGGTGGGGTGTTGTTGACTGTCGGGATGCCCTCAAGGTGTCTTTCTTAGAGCCCTGCATGTAAGTACTTGGCTTCTTTTTAATGTTACTCTCTTTAACTTTCCTATGCTCTTTGGCCCCACTCCCGTGGGCCATTTTAGTCTGGTACTGCTGCAAACTTTTCATATAATTTTTCTCGGCCATTTTTCCCTGCCTTTTGCCATGGAGTTGGCTCAAGGCTACAAACAGCAGCCATGTAAGAGCATGAAGAATGATCTGCCTTGAGATTTCCTCCACCAGGTTAAGCAGTCCACCTCCCTTAATCTCAGTTTCAGACCAAGGCTCTGGACAAGGGCAAAATGTTGACAAACTTTTTGCCAGAGTGTGGCATCTGGTTTTTAGCTCACTTGCCAGTACAGTTCTCCACCCTGCCTGGAACTTATGGGGCCTCCAATTCATACTTTTATCAGCATCCTTGTCTTCTGAGCTCCAACCAGAATCTTTCATCAAACTCAGTTTGGAGCCCTCTGAGCCTTCTCCAGCCCTCATTCCCAAACTTTTACAAACTCCTCCTGCACACCAGTTCCAAAGGCTTCTAAACCACATGGTCAGGTAGAACCAAGCAACAACCCCACTTCTGGTACCAATTCCTGTCTTAGTTGCCTTCTTATTTCTGGGACAGAATACCTGACATCCACAACTTTAGGGAAGAAAGATTTATTTTATCTCACTGTTTCAGAAGGTCTTGGTTCACTTATGGGTAGCTGGTGGTGGCAGAAACACATGCAGGGCAGGCAGACACCTCCCAACAACAGTCCACAGCATCCATAGGTACACGAGGCTTTTTGGGGACACTCCAGATCCAAACTGCAACACCCACAATTACCATTTCTCTCCTCATCTGTTGATGGTCTCCAGGGTTGCTTCTACCTTTTGGCTACTGTGAATGACGACACCATGAGCTAGATGTACAAACACCCATTGAGTCTCTGTTTTCAATTCGTTGGTGCACATCCCCAGACGTGGGATGATGGCCAAACCGTGTGGTGAGTCTGTGCTCCATTCTTTGGGGAACCACCGCGTGTGTACCAGAGCAATTCCACCACTTTGCACCCTTGCTAACTGCAGTCCTACGTGCCTCGAATGTACTCAATGCCGCGGATCTGTGTGCCGAGAGATGGTTCAGACGATAATGCTTGTATGATGTGTGCTTTGCCATTTCTCCACATACTCCTCAATCCTTGTTCTGTTTGGTTTGTTTATTTTATTTCTTTTTGATGGTAGTCACCCTAATGAGTGCAAGGTGGCAGGTCTGGGTTTTTAATTGGGATGGGCGTCCAGCCAGCCTCACCGACAGAGGGTAGACAGAGCTGGGGGTGGGGGGGAAGGGGAGAGTGCCAGCACCGCTGCCTGCTGACGGCTCGAGGCTGGGCTCCTCCCTCCCCCAGAGTTGCCCGAGTTACTGTTGCTGGGGAAAGGGACCTGGCTCCCTCAAGCTGAACTGACCCCCGTTTCTGGATGGTGCAAAAGTACACCGCAAAGCACTGTGGCACAGGCCTGGAATCCCAGCACTCCAGGAGGCTGAGGCAGGAGGATCTCAAGTTCAAGCACAACCTGGGCAATTTAGCAATTTAGCAAGATCCTGTCTCAAGGGCCTGGGCTCGATCCCCAGGACACAGAAGGAGGCGGAGGAGGAGGCCACAGTGATGGCCCGGCCTCGCTGCCACAACTCAGAGCGGCTCCAGGGGGCCGGGCCAGCTCTGTAGCTGCTGGCCAGATGACCAAGGTCCCATGGTTCATCTCCCCAGGGAGGCGGGCACCCAGGCACTCTGGAGAGCCTGGACTGAACACAGGAACAGTTCCCGTCAGCCCCAGCCAAGGGTGAGGTCAGGACAGCAGCATTTGCAGCTGCCCAGCTGCCCGGCTCTGGGACTGGGGCTCTGTTCGGAGACCTGCCCCCTCAGCAGCTGCGGCCTGGGAGGGTCCTCACCAGCTTCTGTCAACACCTCAGTAGTGACTGACACCTTCACCTCGGCCACCAGCCGCACAAGGGCCACAGCTGCCGAGCCCAGACACGGACCTGCCATCCTGGAACCTTGAGGCCTGTTCATTGCACACGTCCCATCGTGGTGTGTGCTGGTGCCCAGGAGGACTGCCCCATCCCACCCTGGCAAGCTCCTTCATATCCTTGACCTATCTCAATTGACCCCACCATTGAACGCTTCCAGACACCCCCAGCGCCCACCCAGGTGAAGGTGTCCCAACTACAGAGTCCCGGCGTCCCCTCCGTACAGGGGTGAGTGGACAGGTACCTCATGATGGCACAGAGTCGGTTGATGACCAGCAGCACCTGGCCTGGGCAGGTCGGCTTGGCCCTGGGGACCCAGGGGATCTGTCTCCCTTCGTCCTAGGAAGGCCTAGACTTCTGGCGGCGCGAGTCCACTTGTAGCACAGCGCGGAACCAAGACAAGAAGTTCCTGGGCGCAGGGCCGGGGCGGGGCCAGCAAAGCACGCAGACGCAGCGGGACGGGTGCCCACTCATGGGTGCCCATGGTCACGGCGGCGATCGGCTCGATCGGCTCACGGGGTTGCCTGGGTCAGGCGGCTGGATCCATTGGCGAGTTCCCGCGCTCAGGGGGCGGGGCCTGGCCGGAGGGGCGGGGCGCTCGGGGCGGGATAAGAGGTGTGCGCGGTGGTCCACTCCCTCTTGCTCTCTGCATCCCGCGTCCTGTCTTACCGCGCCAGCTCAGCCCCTCCTGCCAGTGCCGGCAGGTGACAGAAATGCCGACACCCCGGACTGTGAGCTGCCAGAGGCGCTCCCTCCCTTGGTACTGTGTGCCAGCTACAAGAACGTGACCAAGACACCCCCAGGAGGGAGCCCCTCGCCCCCAGGGCGCTCTGCTAGCCTCGCTCTGGCCCCAGCCCTGGCGTGTGATCACGTCGCAGCCGCACCTGGTTAGGAAGCTGGCATTGGGCAGTCCCTTAATCTGCTCAACACCCTTATGAGACGGGAACCCTGACACCTCCGTTGCATAAACGAGGACACAGAAGGGAGTGGCTGCCAAGTCTCAGAGAGCTTTGCTCACCGTCCAGCCTGGCATGATACCCTCCTGATCCTGTATAGGAAGCCACTTCCTTTGCCCAGCGCTCAATACCTCCAAACGTCCCTGCCCCTGGGCCTTTGCACGTGCCGCACGGGGCACCACGCTGCTAGAGCCCTGTGCTATGGCATTATGCTTCTATTCCACAGGTGAGGAAACTGAGTCCTAGGGAGAGAGAGCGGCCAGCCTGCGGCCGGCAGGATGACAGCAGCCAGGCTGGGAAGGTTCTGTTCCCCTACCGCCCCACCCCCACCCCACTCTTCTGCCAGACCTTCCGCCCACCCGCTCACCTCATCGGGTATTTATGGCTTTGCCCATAAAAGGACAAGCCATCCCGATAAGATAGGAACATTTTATGGGGCAACAAAAATATAGATAAAATTTTATAGTGCCAATCAGGAGGAGGAAAGTATTAAGTTCCACAAACACCTTTAAATTTTAAACAGCCCCCACCGCAGGGTCCCTGGAGCCAAACTGAAATAACGGATCAGAAAAGGGATAAATCTCGCGGGTCCCCCTGTGACGGGGGGAGTGACCCGATCGACAGGCGGACGGGCAGGGGGCGGCGTGGAGGCCGGGGCCGGGCGGGAGCGGCGCGGGCGCACGGCCGCGTCTTTATTGTACTTATGAAATATACATGCCTGTTTATTGAATTGCCTGCTGTCGGAATCCGCAAGGACGTTATTGCCTTTCGCTGTCCCGGGGAGGAGCGGAGCGGCGACATCTGTGTAATTTCATGAGATGCGGGAGCCGTAAATCTGATTGCGCCGGATATAAGATCGATCGTAAAAAATCACGCGTCGAACCGAGATCGGGGACGCGGGGAGGCGGCGGGGGCGGGCGGGCTTTCCGGGACGCTGCTCCGCACCCCGCGTGGGCGGCGCCGGGTGGAGCCCCGGCCGGCAGGCAGGTGCTCGGAGGAGCAGGGTGTCCCCTGGGGTGTCACGCGGGCTCCGGTGGGGTGAGAGCCTTCTGCAGGCCCGCCGGGACCCTCTCTCTCTCTCTCTCTCTCTGGGACATCCAGTT
Organism: Ctenodactylus gundi; assembly: GCA_004027205.1. Taxonomy (NCBI): domain Eukaryota; kingdom Metazoa; phylum Chordata; class Mammalia; order Rodentia; family Ctenodactylidae; genus Ctenodactylus; species Ctenodactylus gundi. The sequence continues at coordinate 203,780 of PVKB01001628.1, forward strand.
ATCAGGGACCCGCCCACAACACAAAGGTGCCAGCCACCCACACCCGAACCCCTGTCCCTACCCCTCTGATGACCACCCGCAGGGATCCAGTTAACCCACCAGTTAACCCAGATTCCCGTCTATTAGAACTCGCCTTGAGCCAGCCAGGGCGGGAGGGTCGGGGGAAAGATGCACGTCTATAAATTTGGGAGGCTGAGGCAGGAGGATCACAAGTTAGAGCCCCCCACCTAGGCTGCTCAGGGATTTAGAGAGATCTGGTCTCAAAATTTAAAAAAAATTTTAAAGGGCTAAAGATGTAGCTCAGTGTGAAGGAACTGGGCTCAGTCCCCACACCATTTTTTTAAAAAAAAGTTACCTTGTGTTTTCATAAAAGCTCAGCTATTTTGAATATGTAGATATTGATATTTGGAATGGCGACAATGAAGCAAACCCCTCCCCCATACGTGAGCTGACAGCCAATGAGGAATAAGTAGGGACGGCAGGGCCTGTGATCAGCTGGGGGTGCAGGGTAAGGTGGGGGCGTGGCTTTGAGTCCTCTGGGGAGCCCACTAGTACCGGAACAGGTGGCCGGCACCAGCCACGAGAGGCACATGGAGTCCAGGCAGGCCAGCAGGACCTGACGGGGCAGGCTCAGTTTCCCCCAGATCACAAGCCAGGTCTTAACCTCCTGAGTGGGTAGGACAGAGGATGGAACTGTCCCTCATGGAAGGCCAGTCCTCATGGCAACCCACGCGTGGCCATCCCTGGCCTCTGCCTTGAGCTGGGATCCAAGAAACGCCAGAAAGTCCACAAAGCAGACAGGCCAGCGCAGGACCACGCTGCTCTCCGAAGGCCTGGCAGCCGCTTGGCCCGCTGCGGGTCGCCAGTCGTGTGAGAGAAGGGGAATTCTTAAAGTGGGGGTGAAAGACGCAGAGGTAGGAGTCAGGCTGGGTGTTCCCAAAGACACGGCCTCCCGGGAGCACGGATGGCTCACCTGGGGCCGTGGGACAACTGGCTCCCACACCCAGGGGCCCCAGACATACACATCTGTTCCCACATTTTCTCACCGGGGGCCTCTGCGAGGCATAGCCGGACTCGGGCAGTGCGCAAGGCCCCGGCTCAGCTATTTTGTTGTTGTTGTTGTTGTTGAGACAGGGTCTCCTAAGTTGACTTCCTCAGGAGCCAGCTGGACCCTGGAGGAGGTGGGTACACAGGGCATGGTACCAGATGGTGGGACCGTTCAGCGCCCCGGCAGAAGCTGCCCAGCGCCAGCAGTCCTTCTGGAACGGTCACCGCCTCTGCCCCAGCCAGGACCCAGAAGGCTCTCTGGGGCTTGTGGTACCAAGCAGACCACGGTGGGCAAGGTCAGACCAGTGAGTGTAACCAGAAGCCATGGCGGGCAGGACAGGCAGAGGTGGCCCTGGGTTCTTGAGGCCTTTCTTTACAGCCTGAGGCTTGTCCCTGATCACAGGTGGTGAGCGTCCCTGAACGGCCAGGGTGTTCGCGCTAAACAATCAGCCACCGACAGGCTCACTTCCCCTTGTCACCTTCCCCTAAAGCCCAGAGAGCAGTTATTCTTTTTCCCAGCCTCCTTTGCAACAGGGAGAGCCGCGAGACCCGATTCTGACGACGAAATGCAAGCATCAGGATAGATTCTGGGTAAGAAGCAGGGAACGGGATGTCCCCTACTTCCTGCCTGGAAGCAGTGCAGTGGCAGCTGGCCCGTGACCCTGAGCGGACGCCATCGGGAGAAGGCCTGTCTTCCACAGAAAGATAAAAAGAACTTGGAAGGCCTCTGGAACGGATTCTCTAGTCTTTTTACGTAAAAGGACAAACTCCTATTTGGGGGACCAATTTTGCAGCAGGGTTTCCTGTTAACCTACACAAACCCCATCTTCTAGGTGTCCCCAACCTCTTTTTTAGACAGGGTCTCACACTGTACCCCAAACTGGGGCTTATGTGGTGCTGGGGAATCAAACTCAGGGCCCTGCACTTGCCAGCCAAGTGCTTTAAGCACTGTGCCCTTCCTCCAGCCCCGCCCCAGCCCTTTGGACCCCAGCGCGGGTTCAGCTCAAGCAGCTGCAGGGGAGCAGGGAGTGGAGCCCCACCTGCTGTGAGGTCAGCAGCAGCGCAGAACCTGATAGGTGCGCGCTGACAGCAGGGGGGGCTTTCAAGGCCTCCCTTCCCCATCACGTTGCTAGTGGCAACAACAAAAAGGCAATTGTGAAAATGAGCCTCTTCTCCTGTGTACAGATACAATAAACCAAAAAGCCACGGAAAACAGTGTCCAGGAAAAACGCTGGAGGAATGGCACAGCCGTCAAAGCGCTTGCTTGCCTTGGCAGTGCAAGGTCTTGAGTTCGATTCCAGCACCACATACGCCGGGCGTGGTGGCACACACCTGTAATCCCAGCACTCAGGAGGCTGAGACAGGAGGATTGTCCTGAGTCCAAAGAGATAATTACACGGTTAAGAATGGGATGCCGCGAGCCAAGAGTGTTTGTATAGTAATATGTGGGCACACTCTGTGCCTGTCAGCAGGAACGTGGGTAAGCAAGTTATGGCTGACGCCTCTGCCATCCTGGAGAGAAGCTGCTGCTGGCCAATCCGAACCGAGATCTGCTGTAAACACGCACTGGATGGCAAGGACTGTCCCCTGAAACGCGAAAAGACCAAACCCAGGGCCTTCACAGGGAGCTGCATCCCGGCTCCTTAACTTTTTTTTTTCTTTTTTGAGACAGATTCTTATAAGTTGTTCAGGTTGGACTCAAAATTGCAATCCTCCTGCCTCAGCTTCCCAGACAGCCTGGGTGCCAGGCATGTGTCACCCCACCCAGCTAAAGATTTAGCTTTGAAAGAATCTAAAAATCTCAATAACTTTATACTGTTTGTGTGTCGACAATGTGATATGTTGACTACCACAGGCGAAGTAGAAAATGCTAGTAAAATTCCTATTTGTTTCATCGTATTTTCAGTGGGCTACAGGACAATTAAAATTGCATGTGTGGGTCACGTTGTATGTGTACTGGACAGTGCTGTTTAAACATAAATAGAATATTACGCAGCCTTCAAAAGAAGGAGGCAAAGGCTGGGGATGTGGCTCTGTGGTAGAATGCTTGCCAAGCATGAAGGCTGGCGCCGGGGCCCGTCCCTGGCACAGGGGAAAAATAAGAATGAGGCGAGTGTGAATCTACCTTCCAAAAACAAGATGCCCATAATGTATCACTCAGCTGATAAAGAATCTGTAGAACTAAAAAAGTCAGGATGATCCCAACTTTGGGAAGGGAAAACAGCGAAATGTTTAGATACATTTTTTAAAATGGGGATCAAACATAGAGCCTGAGCTACATGCCCAACTCCCTTCTTTTATTGTTTATTTGAGTTACGTTCTCACTAAGTTGCTAAGTTGCCCAGGCTGAGCTTGAACTTGCGATCCTCCTGCCTCAATCTCCCAAAATGCTGGGATTATAGGCCTGGGCCACTGGACCCAGCTGGACAAATATGACACGCTAGAGCACTAATGGACCTGAGGGCACAGCTCTGCGATCAGAGCTAGCAAGTGCAGGCCCCGGGTTCAATTCTGCACCACACAGAATTAGCTGGGCGTGGGACCCACATCCCCAGCCTTTGCCTCCTTCTTTTGAAGGCTGCATAATATTCTATTTATGTTTAAACAGCACTGTCCAACACACATAAAACATGAACTACATATGTAATTTTAATTGTCCTGTAGCCCATTGAAAATAGGATGAAACAAATAGGAAGAATTTTACTAACGTATTCTACTTCACCTATGATAGTCAACATATCACAGTGTCAACACACAAGCAATATAAATCCCAACACTCAGGAGGCTGAAGCAGGAGGACTGCCCTGTGTTTGAGGCCATCTTGGGCTACACAGGGAGTTCAGGACCAGCCTGGACTACAGAGCAAGATCTACCTATCTCAAAAAAAAGAAGAAGAATAAAATACTAACAATGGTTATTTTGGTGTGAGATTCGAAAATCTCTGTTTATTTCTTACAACCTATTATTTAATTTTGTTGCAGCAAACACATATTTCTTCTGTAACTGTAATGATTTTTGATAGTAAAGAGGAGAAAAGGCAGCAAAAATGGCTGTCACGCAGCAGCCACAGGGGCTGCACTTGATCCATGAGATTTCTTTTTCTGTGTGGAGGATACGGGAGATTGAACCCGGGGCCTTCAGTTACTTTTATTTTTATTTTGAGAAGGGTCTTACTAAATTGCTCAGGTTAGGCTCACACTTGCAAGCCTCCTGCTTCAGGCTCCCTCAGTGCTAGGATCACAGGTGTCCACCAGCAGGTCCCACTCACCGCCGGGTCCTGAAAGCACAGAGGGGCCCTTCCTTAGAAAGGAGGCTCGAGCAAGTGACTGGCCAGGGTGCACATGCCACCTGGCCGCGTGCTGGACACCCTGCCCGGCTGATTACTAAATGTTGGGAACAGCCTCCTCTATCTCTAGGTCCCCGAGACCGGACACGGTCGCCACGTCCTCTGCTGTGTGCTTTCTGTGGGCTATTAGGTAACATCACTGGTCACTCACCCACCTCAGCCGACTCAGGGAAGACTCATATATAAGTAACAGAAGCCCACGTACTACCGGCTTGGGAACACGGCAGTGATTAGGGTCCTGGGGTCTTTGCTGCCTGGCAGTTTCTAGGGCTTCAAGGACGAGCAAGGGCCTTCACCAGGCAGGACTGCCGAGATTGCACCTGCTTCTGTGGCCTGCATAGCCATGGCGCTTCGGCCAATTTTTTCAATCTCTCTGTAGCCCAGTTTTACCATCTAAAATACGGAGGTAATGACAGCTCCTCCTTCATAAATTTCCCGTGAATTACAAATGAATCAAAACATTTAAAATGCTTAAGGATAATGCCTGGTGTAGGCCTGTAATCTCAGCACTCGGGGAGGCTGATGCAGGCAGGTCACAAGTTCAAGCCAAGCCTGGGCAACTTAGTGACTTAGAGAGACCTTGCCTCAAAATCAAACATAAAAAGGGGATGGAAGGGCAGCTCAGTGTGAAGAACCCAGGTTCAATCTCCAGTATCACACACAAAAAAAATGTTTTAAATGCCTGGCTGAGTTAGCATTCTACAAATGCACATTGGCTCTTTTATACATTTAGTGATTGCTGTAGTTTGGATCTGAAATGCCTCCCAAGGGCTGACGTGTTAAAGGCATGGTCTACAGGGTGGTAATGTTGGTAGGTTATGGAAACTTTAAAAAAACAGGGCTTGGAGGGCAGTCTTTAGGTCATCAGGGGCATGGCCTTGAAGGGGATTGTGGGACCTCAGCCCCTCCCCCTTAATCTCCTGTGCTTCCTAGCCATACATTCCCACCTTGACACATTGCCCAAAGCATCATGGGGCCAAAGCACTGGGGCCAACTGATCACAGAAGGAACCTCCAAACCATGGGCCAAATAAACCCTTTCACTTTTTAAGTTGATTTCCTCAGGTAATCACTGGACTGACAGAAAGCTGATTCCCACAGGGATCAAAGTATTGTACTTATAAATTTAAGGACTGAAAAATTCCCCAAACATTTGTACCCTCTCTAGCAACTATTCAAAGATCTGTAGATGTCATCAAATTCTCTTAAACACATTTATTATATATGCTTGTTGATTAGAATCCCTTAACCATTGATCATAAATTTCCTCCAATCTCTCTAAACATGTAGATAAAATCATACATGTAATATCTCACCTTCTTTGAAATGCTACAAATGTCTCCAGAGCAGATGAGTGTAATGATCACCAGTCTAGATGTAATCCCAGCTTCCACAGGAGTTTCTCTAAAACTGCTGGTGCGGACTTGTATCCATTCCTTCATGACTTCCACACTTGTCTCGTGCCTTCTTGAGGTCACAGTGATCTTGCCAGGCTAGAAGAGAAAGAATTCTGTGTCAGGCAGGCCTGGAGGCTGCAGGGTGAGGATGGAAGAACAGTTGTGTCCCCAAAAATCACACTTGACCAGGACAGAAGTGACACATTTTCAGAGTGAAAATTCACATGATATAATTGAGAATGGCCAAGGACCCTCTTGGCTCAGTATAAAGTACTTCCGCCATCATCGTCCTTCAAGAATGTGTCACCATGGCAAGGCACAGGCAACTGTGGGCAGAGTCCTTCAGCAAGCATGGCTTCCGGAAGCACCCAGTCAGGTCGAGGTTAGGAAGATCTCCAGCAAAGGGGTCATCGTGGGCAAAGATAGCAAACTGTGTACGCCTCAGCGTTGCCTTCATTATCATTCCCTTTAATTTTCAAATCATTGACTTCAAGAGCTCCACCTGGGGGTTAAGGTAGTACCGTCAGAGCAGAGAAGACCAGATCAGGATCAAGCACCCCAGGACCTCATTAGGACTGTCCATGAGGCATCTGCCATCTTCCTAGTTACACAGCAAGACCTATCATGACCCTGGCTGGCCTTGTCCCTAACCCCACCAGCTGAAAGCAGGGGGAGGCCACCCAGAGGTGTGCCTTGTCCAAAACCTATCTGACAATCCTTGCCCGCCCCCCACCACTTCGGTAATCCTACACTTGGCCCCCAGGCCCAAGTGGAATTAAGAAAGGAGAAGTAAGGGGAACAAGCAAGTTAACTCCCAACTGTACCGCCTTGGGCCGGCCTCATGCTGTCCAGGCTGGTGGGAGCCAAAGGGAAATTTCTCTCTGGGTTCTGTATTTACAGGGGCTCTTCAGAGGCCTTCACCACAGGGTTCTCTCCCTGGGTCCCCTGGACTCAGGCAAACGCCCCCCAATTCCAGCTGCTAGTGGCCCCCCTCCACAAGAACACGCAGATCCCTGAGGAATAGGAGACCACACGGCTCTGCTGAGTGTGTCCAGGCTTCCGTGGGGCCCTCTGGGTAAGGGCAGGAGACAGTCCCCCATCTGGTTCACAGGAAGCTCATGTGTCCTCAGCCAGGACAAATGTGAGAGCAGAAACCGCACCCTCAGGTTCCTCCAAAAGTCATGCTACAAACCCTCAGCGCCTGCTGACCCCCTTTTGCACATGCAGCAGGGCGAGGGGGGCTGGTTAGACACCAGCCCCTCAGCTATTGGCTCTCTGTAGGTCCCGCCAGGTCGTTGGTCTCCTGATGTTCATCGCTTAAGGTGTGGCCAAAATTCCATCTCGCCACACTGTTCCTGGAATAGCAACGCAAGAGCCAGAACCGTAAGGCAGTGGCTACGCATTTCCAGGTAGATGAAAGAGCTTACAGACAGAAGAATGAAAATCAAGCTGCGAGTGGACATCAGATTTATTATGCCGGACAGAAAACGTAACTTATAGAGGTCTGGAGAGGAAAAGATTGGGATGCTGGAATGCTATACCCAGTCAGAATAACCACTCATATACAATAAAAAGACTTTCAGGACTGGGCTATAGCTGTGCGGCAGAATGTGTGGTTAGTATGCGCAAGGTCCTGGGTTCAAGTCTCAGTGGCACAAAGAAGTGGAGGAAGAGGAATCGTTTCAGATCTTTATCGTCCCTATGACCTTCTCAAAAGGTTATTCAAAGAAGTTACTAGTCAAGACAAAGATTTTTATAAACGGAGCTGTAAGAAACATGGGTAAGAAATCAAACTCCATAAGCTCATAAGGCATCTTAATCCATGATTGGTAACAGGGTGGGAAAATTTTAGGTAATCTTTCAAAAAGAATTCTTAAAATATATGAGACCTACAGTAAAACGTTAGTAATGCATCCTTCCTCTTATACATTTCTTTAATACTATTTTTGATGTGTGGATAAGGAAAGGCGAACCAAAATACCCGAAGTACACGTCCTCACGGGGAGCAGGATAGAGCTCATAGACATCATTTAATTGTCGATGCTTGATGGAAAAATGATTTTAAATACGTTCGCTACTTTTTTTAACACATTCGTTTGGTTCTCTGGGAGGTTGACACAGGAGGATTCTAAATCCAAGCTCAGCCTGAGCAATTTAGCAACTTGGTGACACATTGTCTCAAAATATAAAATAAATACACACAAGCCAGCCATGTAGCTCAGTGTGAAGGCTCCGGGTTCAGTCCCCAGTACCACAAGCAAAAACAAAAACAAAGTTTGCACTCATATAAAAACAGTCACCCTCTCCCAAGAAAAAGGAAGAATCAAGTAAGGAGAAAAGAAACCGAGCAAAAGTGAAAAAACCAGACACGCTGAGTGTCAAAACAAGACCAGTTATTAACAGCTGTGCCACTTCTAATAACTAAAGTCTCCTTTTAAAGACTATCAGATTGAGTTGAGAGAGAGAGAGAGAGAGAATCTAGCTGAGTTCTTGTACCAGTTGTCTACTGCTGAGTAACAAACCCCCTTAGTGGCTTAAAACTACAGTGACTTTTAATTTCTCACAATATTGGCTCATGAGAAGCCATTGCCTTGGCTGAGCTCTTTTACCCCATGGTGCACGGGCTGACGTCACTGGGCTGCATGGTACAGTGGCCGAGTGGGAAGTCCGAGAAGATACTCTTCCCAGTACCTTTGTTAGCCCATGCTTCCTTCAAGTAGCGCAAGTGACTTCTCCATACACAAACAGAAGTTTCCTGGAGTCTTGAAGAGTAGTTCTAAGAATAAAATGATGTCACTTCCTCTGCTTTTTATTGGTCAAAGCAAGATGCTTGGCCATCCCTATTGGAGGCAGGGCCAACAAACCCCACCTCCTGGTGAGTGGGGCCTTGTGTTTACAGGCAAAGAAAGGACTTGTGTTGGTTTTTTGAAGGCTGTCTACCTCAGTTCAGCTTCACATGAGATACAGCTAAAGTTGTACATCTATGAAAAATTGGACAGAGACCAACACATTCCAGGAACATGCAGACGGGAAAATGTGGCAATATCCCTATAAAGTATAATTTAAGGAGAAGGCATTAAATGGAAATGAGGGCTTTTTTTTTTTTTACAATTGGACTGATAAGATGCACAATTGCCAAGAAAAGATAAGCGTAGGCATTTGTTGAATACTTTCTTATTTGATCTCATGACAATTGGGTGAAATAAATGCTACTCTTTGGCCCATTTCACAGATGTGGAAGCTGAGACTTAGCAAGACGAAGTGATCAACACATACATATTTTGTAAGGGAAAGAGCCAAGCTAGAACTCAGATGCCCAAATACCACCACCGATGCTCTTCGCCCGAGCGCGTGGCTGGTGGCGAACGCGACTCGGACACACGGGCAGACACCCAGGAAAGGACAGAGAGGGCAAAAACTAACGTGCAGAAAAACCCTCTAAAATCGCACCCCCGGGGGGAGGCTTTTAAAAGACACTGTCTTTGAACTTAACAGATCAACTATTCTTTAAAAATCATACAATCTTCATAACAAAATCCACGAGACTGCAATATATCCTGCTGTAATTTGAACAGGGAGAGCTTCTTTTTCTCAAGTGCTCACGGAACATATAGATGAATTGATTAAGTAATGAGGCTCAAAGTAAGCCTCGATAAATTCCAAAGAGGAGAAACCACATAGGCAATTTCGACAAATCAATAAATAAAAAGACAAATGACCAGAAAGAAAAATGGGCAAATGACAGAAAGGGCCAATTTACAAATGAGACTATACAAATGGCTGAGAATATATAGAAAGATGCTCAGAACTCACTAGTAAACATGGAATCTGAGATCACATCAACAAGATAGTATTTCTTTTTACCCAACGCGTAGTAAACAACCAGAAAGTTGGATATAGCTATTGGTAAGAGTTTTTCTTTTCTTTTTTTCCAATGCTAGTATAATATGAACTGGCATGGCCATTTGAAAGAACCACTTGGAAATACCAATTAATAGCTTAAACCTGGGGGTTGGAGACAAAGCTTAGCGGTTAGAGTGCTCCCCTAGCATGCACAAGGCCCTGGGTTCGATCCTCCAGCACCACGTAAGTTAGCCAGGCTTGGTAGTGCACACCTGTAATCCTAGCACTCAGGAGGCTGAGGCAGAAGGATTGCTGTGAGTTCAAGGCCAGCCTGGGCTCCTGAGTCAGTTCAGGACCAGCCTGGTCTACACAGTCAGTTTAGGGTTAGCCTGGACTACAGTGCAAGACCCCATCTTATTAAAAAAAAAAAGTAGCTGAAACCTATGTGACTATATGCACCCCAATTCCACCTGTAAAAATTATCCTGAGCTTCTGGTGCTGGCCACACACAAGGTGAGAAGACCACTGTAGCTTCTCTCTCACTGATTACAACGAAAAGGTCTGCCCAGAATTCAAGTAGCTACTGCCTGAGGACTCTGAAAACAGTGGGGAGATTGGTGAGGGGTCAACACCAAGGAAAGGCCTCCTGGGGTGAGTTCCAGAGCTTTGCTTTCTTTTGTCACCAAGCACTGGCCCAAGGATAGCCCAAAATGGAGCTGTGACGCAGCAGCAGGTGACACAGACTCTAGGAGAACGTCATCTCTCTAAGCTACAGCCGGGCCCTCTTTTATTCATTTATTTTTAGATTTTTGAGACAGGTTCTCACTAAATTGCCCAGGCTGTGCACTCCTGTCTCAGCCTCCCAAATGGCTGAGATTACAGACATCACCATGTCTGGCTCTTTCCTGGTCTCTCCCAAGGGTAAGCAACTTGAGAGTCTACACCATCACAACAGGATGGTGACTTAGACAACTGAAACCCAAAGACGAATAGAATCTATTTCTTGCTGGGTGAGCCAGTCCGTTTGGGGTGTTGCCCTTGATTTCCATCGTGTTCTCCTACCCTGCGTCGCCGTGAGGTTGGTCTGGATCACACGGAGACCGACAACCACACAGGTTGTTGAGACCCTAAAAAACTGGCCCAAACACACCAACTGAAAGATAACATTGTCAGGTTAGATTGAACACACACACACACACACACACACACACAATCCAACTATGTGTTACCCTCATGAAGCTCAATTTAACGTAATTACACAGATAGATTAAGACCGTAGAAGACATACCTGTAAATATGGGACAAAAGATAGCTATATAAATAGCAAACAGAGTAAACATCAGAACAAGGGATATTACCAGGGACAAAGAGAAATACTGCATAATAAAATTGTAATTTGCCGAGAAGATATAGAAACCCTAAATATGTATGCATCAAGCAACAAGACGCATGAAGAAACTGATAGAATTAAAATGAGAAATGAAGAAGCGTAGTGCTATAATGGATGAATTAAACACCCCTCTTTCAGTCAGTAATAAAAAAAAGTAAACAAAAATTAGCTAGGCGTTAGGAGAATGCTACCAGCCAATAGGATCCGACTGGCTGTTTAAACAAGAGCAAGTCCCCATTCTTCCATGGACACAGAACGCTCACCAAGAAAAGCCATATTTTGGCTATAAACAAACCTTAGCAATATTAAAAACAAAACAAAAAAAAAAACAGATCAAGCTAAGTTGCTCAGCCAGCGTTCAAGCTTACCGGCTTCCTGCTTCAGCCTTCCAGAACGTCGACATGATAGGCATGTGCCCCCATGCCCTGCTCGAAAAGCTCACTTCTGCCAATCTCATACCTAAGTTCTATCAGGTGACCCCATCTCCAAATCCCTCGTCTGGGGAACCTACACACAGAGCTGCCTTTCTATGTAGCTTCTGGGTGCATTTTCAAAACTGTTTAGACATGAGTTTTTGTGAATGGCAATACTAATTTACCCCAAATCAACATAATTTTTTTTTATGTTCCAGACTAAATTAACTTTCATCTTGGCTAATGTCCTGGAATGAATTATCAGTTCACAAGATTTTTGGAGAGATAGGCGAGAGACTATAGTTAACCTGCCGCCATTGTCAAGCCCTCTCCATGAAAAAGCAACACGATTGGTCTCATTAACCAATGAAGCTCTTCAAAACTTAGGGTACACAGTGGTAAGGCAGTATGGGAAACAATTTTTTAATTTTTTTCTATAACTTGCATGTACTTTTGAAGTACATGTGTTATAGACCAACATAAGTGTGGTCCAACCTTGAAGATTCTGGAACTTTTGTGTCCTGTCAAGGGCCTTGAGAGCACAGGTCTGTGGGCAGGACCTCCCTTCCCTGTGGACCGCGTGCTCAGGTGGCCACCCCATTTCCCCATGGTGACAGCCATTCAGTCTCCTCCCTGGCACTGGAGCAAGAGGCTCAGTGATGATGAGGGGTGCCTTTGCATGTTGAGGCAGAGATCCCTCCGTAGATGAGGTGGCTTATATATTTATGGGGACTAGGTACAGATCAGTGTATGCAGGGGTTCCAGGCTCCAGGTACCGGCAGAATATCCTCAGAGTCTGTCTGGTAAGAGCGCGTGAGCTCAAATGAGAACAGCAGGGAATTGATTGTTCACCAGAGAAAATAAAGGGAATAGAGATGCTACAACATCCATACCGAGCATAAGAAGCCAAAACCAACAGCAGAAAGATACTTTTTAAACATCCAATATTTGAAATTATACTTCTAAATAACCTATGGCTCAAGAAGGAAGTTGCAAAAAAATTTAGAAAACATTTTGAACTTAATGAAGGTTAAAAATGTTACACAAAAGCTGGGCTCCAATGTCACAAGCTTGTAATCCCAGCACTGTGGGAGGCCGAGGCAGGAGGATTGCAAGCTCAAGGCCAGTCTTAGCAACTTAGCACGTCAGCGAGACGCTGTCACAAAATCAAAATTAAAAATGGGCACAATGACCCCCACCCTGACCCCCCGGTTTTGTAAACACACACACAAAAAAAACAATACATACCACATATAAAATTTTGTGATTGCCAGAGAGTCAGGAGAGGTGACTACATACATATCCATGGAATTGCTGTACAACAGTCAGAGTTTCAGTCCTGTAAGATGAAGAAGCCTTAGACATCAGCTCTAGCTGGTAAACAGGACTGTAGTGAACATTTTAGAATGCATTCCCAGGGTATCTGTCAGACTTCGTGTGTTTTATTACAATGAAAAACGATGGGATACAGCCAAAACATTGCCCAGAAGAAAATGAATTTCCTGAGTGCTTCTACGGGGGGGGAGGAGAAAGTTGTTAAATGAAATACATAAAGTTCCATCTTGAGAAATCAGATGAAAATTAAACCGAAAACAACAGAAAGAAATAATAGGACAGCATAAAGTAACAGACCGAGAGGGGAAAAATAATAAAGTTATAATCAAATTAAAGCTGGTTCTTTGAAAGGATCAACCATGTCAAAATGTGCGGGTACTGACCTTAAAGGCTTTTCAAACAAGAAAGGTTACCAAAAAAGAGACAAGAATTCATCTCAAAGACGCAGACAAAGAAAACATGAAGTAGGAAGCGCTCTTTAAACTCAAAGGAGAGCGGGGGGCCTTTCTTTAAATCCCAGCTCCTTCATATGGCTGTGTGTCCTCAGACAGGTCACTGATTCTGTGATTCAGATTCTGCCTCTGTAAAATGAGACACTCCTCGTCCCTAACTCGTAAAGTTGTTAGAAGAATGAATCGAGTAGGGAGAGTTTAAAACGGTACTTGTCACGGAGTGAGTCCCTTACGAATGTTTGCTCCCCTGCTTCCCGACCGCAGCTACTACTGTTGCCTTCTCAGCAAATCCGATGAAGAAAACAAACAAACAAGTGAAACACAAAAATATAACATGGCTAAGATTAGATCTTATCTGAGACAGGGTCTTGCTACATCACTAAACTGCCCAGACTGAGCACAAAGTTGCAATCCTCCTGCCTCAGCCTCCAGAGTGCCGAGATTACAGGCCTGCACCATGGGGCCCGGGAACTAAGATTAGATCTTTAAAAGAGAGAAAGAGAAGAAATATAAGGGGTTAAGCCATAATCCTGAAAGATACAATCCCAAACTCCATAATCTCAGATGTTAAAATTTCAAAACGAGGGGCTGGAGGAATGGTACAGGAGTTCAAGCGGTTGAAGCTCTTGCCTAGCAAGTGCCAAGGCCCTGAGTTTGATTTTCTAGTGCCACGTAAGCCGGCGGTGGTGGCGCACACCTGTAATCCCAGCACTCGGGAGGTGGAGGCAAGAGGATTGCCATGAGTCCAAGGCCAGCCTGGGCTACAAAGTGATTTCAGTACCAGTCTGGGCTACAGAATGAGACTCTGTCTCAAAAACAAACAAACAAAAACAAAATTAAAATATTTAAAATAGAATATTCCAAATACTAAAATCCCAAATCAATCTTATGAGTGTAATTTTGTTTAAAAAAACTTAAAAGTTATTTATTTATAGATTTTTTAAAGGAGATTTATTTGAGAACTATATAAAAACTATCAAACAAACACTTCACAGGCCACTTTGAACATTAAAATAGATAATCACTCAATGTATTCACAAATGTTTACCAGCATACAGACTAGGTCATATTTTACAGACAGATGCACATGCACCACACTCACAAGGAAACAGATCAAAAATGAAACATGTAAACACGTATCCTGTGTTGGTAGCCATGTGGCTGGAGCCTTTTAACTGCAAACCCCCGGCATGCCTCGACCCACTGTCTAAGGTTGTCGGCAAGATGGATCAAAACCAAGAGGGGTCACCACGGCATGTGCAGTTGCCCGGCGAACCGAGATCTCCAGAAATTTTCATCTTCCACAAATGTGGTTGTACCAAAGGGGCCTAATTTCACATTTTAAGGAAATCTCTGCATTTTACGCACACTCACACACACTACGCACACTCACACACACACACACACACACACACACACACACACATACACACACAATGCTCATGTATTAATTGAACCTAGTGATAATGCACTTCTGAGAGCCAAATTTGCAAGAAAAAAAAGAACGCATGATTTAACTAGAATTCTCTACAAGTTGTTACATGATTCACAATTTTGCCATTAGACACGATGTGAAGATGAAATACATGGATAGTGAATTATTGTAAAGCCTAAAGCTGACAGCAGAGGTGGGGGAATAAAAACCAGCAACCGAAAGAGCTTGAGGACCCTCAAGGCCACCAGTGTAAGTCCTCAGATTCCTTGGTTCTCAAGTAAGTCACCCAAAGGCCAGCGACCTGGATTTCAGATGCCCAAGGCAGCAGAAAACTCTCCCAGCTCCCAGGGAAGGACCAGCTGGCCTCTGTGTTTGTGACTCTCTGGACCCTGGTGGTGGGATACACTGAGCTCCTCTGGAAGCACCCTCACAGACACACCTAAAATCATGTTTTCTTCAGCTTCTGGGCATTTGTTCCATTTAATGTGATGCAGCTGTCCTGCAGACACCCAAACATTCAGTAGTATTTCATGTAGAATTTGGCCTTCTACTCTTCTTACATAGACTCTTTGTTTTCATGGGAATTGTAGTTTTTAGGATTTTGAATTCAAAGATTTTGGCTCTCAGGATTTCAACCTTCTGAATGATAATCCTTCAGGACTGTGGTTTGGCAGGATTTTAGACTGTTGGGATTTGGGGGCACGGGGAGACTTGAACATTCAGAATTATGGTATCTGTGACTGTATCTGTTAGGACTGGTTGGTACCAGAAAAGCAAAGAAGATTTATTAAAATCATAAGCTAATACTCTGTATCACTTAATGCTGCTAGATTTGAACTGCTCTAGGTAAATATGATAATAATTTCCAAACCTCAATAATGAGAAATTAGAAATGACGAATAAATTAACAAATAAACGTATGATAATTGTCAAAGGCCCCAGGACCATATGGCTTTACTGACAAAAAAAGAAAACATTTCAGGAATAAATATTGCCTAAATTCTTTCAGAACTTGTCAAAGCACTAAAATATACAGAAAATCTCCAATCCTTCTTGTAAATCTTGTATAATTTTGTTAGTCTAAGCAAGTAAAGCATACAGAATTTTTTGTGAAAAATATCTCACCTGTTGATAGATGAAAAAAATAACTTTAAATAATATATTAGCAAGGAGAGGTAAACATAAGGAGCAACACAACTTAACAAGATATGTTCCTGGAATCAAAAAACAAAATAGGTTAAGCCCGGGGGTATGGATTGCAGGAGCAGGTTGCCAAGTTTTCAGTCTGGCTTCATGCTTACAAGGAACTGGCTGGTTGACCTGGATAAATGATGTCACCTGTCCGAGGTGGCTTTCTTGGCTAGCAAACCAAAAGTAGTAGTATCAATTCAAAGAAATGAAAGAATTAAATGAAAACAATCACTTGAGAACATAGCCTAGCATTTAATGCATAGTAAAAGCTTTCAACTACGATTAGATAGAATTACTTGTTTTCAACATGACTCTAAAACCAGCTGATGATGCAGCTGGCAGCTGTCTCGAGTCCTGCACCCAAGTGGGAGCCGAGTAGACGTCCTAATTTCTGAGTGCAGGTAGCGAAGAAGGAGGCGAGGCAGGGGGGAACTCAGACTCAAGGATCAGGGAGGTCGAGGGCGGGTCCGTGTGTTCTCAGAATCTCTTCTGTTCAGTCTCTTTAGACTGGTTAACAAAGTTAGTTCCAATAACCAAGGGGATCCCTGAAGTTGCTGGGCCTCTCCTAGACCTAAGCCTCAGCCAGCCAGAGCTCACAATCGTAGATATGGACTTTTGGGTCCTGGCAGTACGTCACCACCAGGAGGCAGCAAGCCGCAGCCGAAGCAGCGGCCCAACCTGGGAGCACCTGGCCTGGATTAATGTTATGGCCCTGCGGTCCTGTCATCCGTACTAGAAACCACATGTAATGCATTGTGGTGGAGTTCACCAATTTACAAGAGGAAAGATATCTCCATAGATATCTCCAAATCATTTGATCAAAATAACTTCCATATGTAATATATAAAAAAACTCAGTAAGGTAGGAATTAAAGAAAATTGTCTTACCACGATAAAGGACTTGTCCAATCACCTAACGGTTACGTCCCCAGAAACCACAGCAAGAATGATACTGAGTAGCAAATGGTTCAAGCAGCATTTCTAACCCCGCCCCGTGGACCAACAGCTGCTCAACAGTAAGAAATGAAACAAAAAGGCTGATGGCCGGTTAGTTTAAAACACACTAGCCAAGCCTGGTGGTGCAGGCCTGTCAGCCAAGCACTCTGGGGGGCTGAGGCAGGAGGATCACAAGTTGGAGCCCCGCCTGGGCAACTGAGTGACTGGTGAGTCCCTTTTTCAAAACCAAAGATTTAAAAATTGAGCCAGGATTGTAATCCACTGTGAAGGCCTTGGGCTCAATCTCAAATGCCATCAAAAAAATTTTAAAAATTAAATAAAAGATAAATTACATCCTGGATGTCCCACTTGGACATCCACAAAGCAAATTAACCTCAAATTTTCTCATTACCACTGAGGCAGAGAAGAACATTCGTCTTTGTGTGCACCATACATATTCTAAAATTATTTGAATCTAAGACACATTTTCTCTCCTCACTGACGCAATAACAATCAGCATCTTGTAAACCAGTGTTCACCGATACCAGTTTTGGGAACATTACATTAGGGTCTTTGTGTACAGAGTAAGGTGTTTCCAGGTCCCTGGTATGACAACTGTCCCTTGCCTTCATTTGGGGGATAGGACAACAGAAAAGAAAGGTAGGTGTGCCACAAGGCAGAGGCAGGGTGGTCATCACTTGCAGGTGACGTGCTTGGTTCCTCTGAGACATCAAGAGACGACACTGAAGATCTACGAGAACTAATCAGAGCGTTGCTGCTGAGGCTAGCACTGGCAATAAATATATGGCTGGATCAATGCCCCCCCCCCCGCCCTGTTCCGCAGCCACAGCAAGTCAGGCAGCCTCAAGGGACCAAAAGGAACGTGCTTAGCAAAATATGTGCAAGGATACATGTTGAAATTACATGAAAGACAGTTTGAAAAGACTTGAGTCGATGAAGATGCGGATCCTGCTCCCAAACAGTATTGGGAAAGTGCCCATCCTCTCTCGGGTGATGTATAAATTTGGTGATTAATTTCAATAAAAGTCTTCCTGGGAGTTTTTTACCTTGAGAAGTTGCTTCGGTAGTTCTTCTGGTAGAACCATTGCACAAGCTGGTCAAGAGCTTTGGGCAGTATCGGGGTAATAATTGGGCAGCTCACTTTGCGAAATTTAAGTATCATAAAACAAAAACAAAGGTACTAATAGACAATTTGGCAAGTGGAACTACAGATTTGGGGCGTTGTCTGTTTTATAGCACAGGGGATGGAACTTGGGAACTTTATATCTCCAGCCCTTATTACTCACTACCATGCCCAAGATGGCTGTTGACTTGTGATCTCCTGCTTCAGCCTCCGGAATAGTGGGACTGCACGGCATCCAACTCCAAAAGAACTGTGTATTTATTTATTTTGAGACAGGGTCTCAGAAAAGAAAAGCACTAAGCATAGGTTTCCACCACCAACTCCTCCCCCCCCCACCCCCCGGGGATTTTCTGTTTAAAAAATGTCACCATACACTGTGGTCTGTCAAGTCTGAATCCAGAGAGAGTCCTGGGTCCCCTGGCTCTCCCCTATCCCACGCATCCAACTGGCTACAGTATCCAGTTATTTTATCTCCTAAAGATTCCAAGACTCTGCCCACTTCTGTCCTTCCCCACTGCCACCCCCTTGTGAACCTCCAGGTGGGGTGCCCGCACGTGCCAACATTCACCACGTCGCAAGAACGTTTGCTCGTGTTTCCCGATTGCATCTACCACTATTAACTCCCTGGAAATGAAACACACACACACACACACAATGGATTATGATTGAGATAAGAACTTCTTTTGAGACACAGTCTTGCTAAATCACTGATTGCATTCACATTGAGCTACATCCCAGCCCCTCCTTCTCTCTGAGACAAGGCTGGGCTCCGATGTGTGACCCCTGTGTCTCAACTTCCCACAGTGCTACGATTACAGGTCTGCGCTGCTGGGTCCAGCTATGATGCTTTTCAATAGCAAAGGCTCCCACAATGAACCGGGTCCTGCTTGTCACTGCTGTCCAATCTGTGCAGCATTTTATAGTACTGTGGGTCAAGTCAAGGGCTTTCACACTTCGATACATCCCTCTCCATATTTATGTTTTTATTTTGAGATAGAGCTTCATTAAGCCATTAATTTCCCCTCACTGGCTCAAATTTGCGATCCTTCTGCTTCAGCCTCCCGGAGTGCTAGGATGACAAGCCTGTACCACCCAGCCCAGCGGAGACACCATTTGTATACAGGAAAATTCATCCTTTCTCGTTGAGCAGATTTATGAGTTTTGACAAACACATAGTTATGAAACCACCACTACAATATTTTTGCCACTCAGAGGATTCTCTTGAGATCCTTAGAATCAAGACTGCTCCCCTCCCCAGCCCCTGGGACCCCCAACCTAATTTCTGTAATTAGAGTCTTGCCTTTCGGAGGATTGTCACGTAAGTGGAACCCGTAGCACGAAGCCTCTTGGTTATGGCTTCTCTCACTTTGTCCTTAATGTCCTGCAGGAAGGAGGGCTCTGCAGGCTGAGGAACGCGTCCCGCTCCGTAACAACTGTGTCGTCAAAGAGTTTCTGGCGTGGAGTTTCTCAATTTCTTCTTCCTTCCACTATTGTTCTATTAAGTAAAAAATTGTAATTGAATTGAAATTCTCCCTGGCCAAAAAAAATTTAAATAACTAAGGAAGATTTTGCACAGAAGGGTTGTACTCTGCCGAAAATCTTAGGCTGCTCTAAAAAATTACCAGAGATCTCAACAACAAGTGACTGTATCTCATAGCTACGGAGACCATGAAGTTCCAGGTGAAGCTGTCAGAAAGGGCCAGATCCTAGCACACGCAACCATTTTCTCATTGTGTTCTCACACAGCCAGGAGAGAAAGATCCTGTGTCCCCCTCCTCTTTCTTTAGGGCTCTAATCCATCACCAGGGCTCCACCTTCATGACCTGGTTCCATCCTAAGTACCTTCCTAAGCCCCACTCAAAAAGCCATCATGCTAGGAGTTAGAATTTCAACACGCGGGCTAGGGGATACAAACATGTAGACCATAAATTGGGGCCACAAAATATTGTAATATTCCATTCCTCCAGACCCTCTGGGAGTGAATTTTTGTCCCCTACTGCGGAGATTACTCCCACTGAGACTGCACCACTTACCACACAGTATGTGTTATGGTTTACATCCTAAGTGTCCCCCAAAAGTCTCATGGGCTTGGAGGCGATGGGTCACGAGGGTGCTGCACTCATCGGTGGGCTCATGAGTTGACAATTTCCTGGGCTGCAGGAGGTGGGGCTTGGTTAGAGGGATGAGTGACTGGGGCATACCCTGAAAGTGTCTGATCTTGTCCCCCCGTCCCTTGCTTCTCTCTCTGCTCCCTGGATGCTGTGTGGTAAACAGATTTCCTCCACCTTGGCCCTCTGCGGAGCCATCTGCCATCGCTGCCTCGGCGCGAGGCCACTCGACTACGCATGAGCTAAGACCGTTGAAAACCGAGCTTAAAGCAGCCTCTCCTCCCGTAAGTTGTGGGTGCCAAGTACCGCTTTCCAGCAATGGGAAAGTGTGACTCAGACAGCAAGGACTCAACAAATGTTTATGAGTTAGTGGGAGAAGGCTTGGGGTCGCTGCCTAGCAGGGGCGTCGCACCTCCCATGCCAGCTAGGCCAACTAGGCAGCACCGCTGGGTTTCAAACAGGGCTGGGAGTGACGGTCAGCAGTATGGAAACAGACTCTCTAGTCCTGAAGCCCCACAGGAACTACACGGTGCCCTGCGGGTGGCTGCAAAAGTGAGGCCCAGCACCCCCATACTCAGGATAATCAACCCCGTGCTCTTGGAGGTGCAGCTCCTGGGGAGCAGATGGACTGGAGGTGGAAGGAGAGACAGCAGACGAGGTGCTGTCACCGTCCGCTGGACAGAAATGACAGTGGTTTGGATTTGGCGGGTGGCAGCGAGGATGAAGGTTTGTGAAAATGATTTGGAAAGTAGAACTAGAACTTGGTGGTGAGTCGGTTACAGAGAGGGGAAGAAGGCGGGGCGGAATTTCCAGCCTGGACACCCAGGGAAAGGACAGTGCCATTCCCTAAGTTAGGGTGCCCTGTTTGGGCAAGGTGGGGGACTGAAGGTGGCGTGCGGGGCAATTTTGGACTCTGGAGGCTGATGTGGCTTTGAGCTACCCCAGTGCTGTTGGCTGGGAGAGGCTCAGGAGAGCTACCCCGCCTCCCGAACAGTGGGGAACAGCTGGGAACAGCTGGCACAGATGGCACCCAGACCTCATCAGAAAGGATGTAGCGTGAGAAAAGAGGATACCGTCAGGGAAGCAGCAGCGTAAAGAGGTGAAGCATGCGCGGAGGAGATGCACCATGGTGATGTCGGCCACTATCAGCGCATTGGCATCAGGCGCGGGCAGGGGTTTATTACCACGGACAATTTCCATTTCGGGAATTGCAGTTTTGCTAGTATGAACCACGGTTCATGACTCTCCTCCTGTGGAAAGTTTTTTATGTTCGTAGGATTATTTTCTCGGGGTAGATTCTTAGAAGTTAAATGATCAGGCTACAAGATAACGTTTATGGCTATTGTCCTGCTACCTCGTCTGACATCAGAAGGAGACCAGTGTGTCCTCCTGTGACCAAAGGGAGCTGCCATCAATATGGAAGCCTGCAGCCTTCTTCTTTCTAACCTGTACTAATTTACAGGGTGGGAAGGGAAGAAGGGAGGAAGGGGGAGAAGAAAAGAAAAACGGGCAGGTGGGCTGAAGGGAGGGAAAGGATAAGTCGATGGAATTAACCAGAGTTGATGACTGATTGGGGAAACAGAGACGCGAAAGCCAAGGGTGAGCCGTAGCTGCTCCCTTGGCCCTGGGGTGGGCATGAGACGGGACGCTAGAAGGAGAAGCTGGCTTGGCTTAGAGGAGATGAACTTTGTTTTCTGAGTTGGCGAAGCCTGTGAAGCAGCCAGAGCACCCGATGCCCTCGGGGTTGGCAGACCCGCAGAAGAGAGAGACTGGGTCCTGAAGGGAAGGTGGCTATGACTTCTGTCCTCAAGGCAGAACAACATCGCAGCTTGGGAGGCCAGTGTCTGGGGACCCCAGGATCTTGTGTTCTGCCTTTTCTTGCTCACCTTCACTTTCACCTGCAGCTGTGGTGGGCAGTCACACACACACACACACACGCACAGAGAGAGAGAGAGAGAGAGAGAGAGAGAGAGAGAGAGAGAGACTCCTTGGGCTGGCAGTGTCCCCTGCCCCAAGCATACCCTATATCTTTTTCTTCAATGCCACAGCCACAGGGGTGTGCACAGCCGATAGGGAGGTGTCCCCTGGAATGTAGTGTGTCCCTTAGGGGAGTCCTTTACCCAAGGCAGGCAGGAGCCAAAGGACAAGTCTTGGCCCCATTCCCCCGGGGCAGGTGACTCCAGCAGGCATTCTACACCTTCACAGAGGCTCTGGAGGCGCTGGTGCCCCCTCCCCACGGCTACACTCCCACCATCTCCCTCACACTAGCTGACCCTCCCTCATGCTCTAACCCTGCACTCAGCATCCTGGGATCTTATCTCAAACAAGCTCCCCGCACCCAAGCTTTTTCCTCAGACTATACTGGAGGGCCAGCCTCGCTACACAGTCTGTTCATCTCACCACAGAAAAATGGGGTGCAACTTGTGATCCCCACCTACTCCAGCCCCGCCATTCCCTCCGTTCAGTCCCAGAGGTGCCTCTGCAGAGTGGCTGGTCCTTCTCCCAGCAGCACCAGCTCCTTTTGGGGAAGATGGACAGGTGGGTAACCGCCCAGGCTGCTGGTGAGGGGAACTTGTCTTGGTGCCTTTGCCTGACACGATGAGGTAGACAGGTGCCTGCCGCTGTGTCTGCCCTCAGAGAGTTGAATGGATCAGTTGTGGTCTCTGGCCTAGAAGGGTGGCACCCGCAACGAAGTGTGGGGAGACTCCGCATTCATTTACTCATCCATTTACCCATCTGTTCATTCATTCACTCAAGCACATACTGTACGACAGGCTATGTTCTCAGTAAATGGCACAGGGTCCCACCCCCCATAGCTGGCATGCATGCTCCTTGGCCCTCAGAAGCTCTGGGCCCCAAACCCAAGACCTGATAAAGTCCTAGAGTCCTCCCCCACATTCTGAACTTGGTCCATTGCCATCTCTGGACTTTCCTGATTTGATTCTTGGCTATCTGTGAAGGGAGTCATGCTTGTGACACACAGGCCTCCCTCCCTGGCCAGAGGAGGACCATGCCCAAGCTAGGCCAATGGGAAAGTCCACCAGCTCCAGACCTAGGTCCACAGCTCCAGCTGCACGTTCTGTCCTTTCCATGAACTCTCCTGCGCCCTCCCAAGGCTTCTGTCCTTCCTTTCCCCACAGATCGCAGAATTCCTTGGCCCCAGAGATCAGAAGATCACTGAGTACCAGAGGTCAGTGAGTGACCACCTGCTGTCCTTGGTGCTGGGAAGGATGCATGGTGCCCTCACCCTCTGACCCTGAGACCATGACTCCTCCGCAGGGCACTCTCCAAAGAGCTGCATCAGGCCGGAGGCCCCAAGACACACCGGAAGTAAGGCAGCAAGAAGGAGGGGGAGGGGTGCCTTCCGGTGGCAGATGAGGAACAGTGGAAGGCTGACTTTCAGACTCCAGGTGACACTCTCTCCACTCTCCCTGCAGGGGTCAGGGCCCTTCCTTCTTCCCTGCTCTCTGTAGCCCCTCAAACCGGTTTGGCCTTGCCAGAGGACACCCCACCCCATATTAGATCACCCTCTTCCCACCCCCAGCCACAGGCTCAGCCCTCTTGGACCAACTGCAATAGCGCCACCTCCATGTCATCCTGGAGAAGTGCATTTTCTGAGCCCCACAGGGTGCCTGGATTACCTCTGTGAGCCTGGGGCTGGGTGGCAGGGACTGGGCTTTCCCTGCAAGCTGGTGGTGTCGGACAACTCACTTCCTCTCTTGAGCTGGCCTAGGAAGTGGGCACGACAGCACCTGACGGGGTGGCCGCGAGGGTCGGTGCAATGACAGACACACCCAGCACACTCGCGGTACCACGGGAGATCCCCACAGCCAATAACTCTTCTAAGGTTTGGTTGACAGATTTGGCAGTCTGGGTTGGCCCATCCCCAAACATCCAAAAATTTCTGAGTGTCATAAAAAACCTGCCCCTCCCTTTCCTTCCCCCTTCTGCTTTTGGATTCAGATGCAAATCTTCAGATCACAAGCTTCAGTTCAGCTCCAGTTACTCTTGGCTGCACGCAGGTCCTCATGTGTTGGTCTCCTTTGTTTTTATCCATTTCATCCCGTTTCTTCCTCCCTCTCCTCCTCCCTCTCCCCCTAAGCAGTCTTATGCTGCCCATGTGTGAGTGCGTGTGTGTGTGTGTACCCACGAAAGCTCACGCAGCAACACATATAAGTATTATTTGCCAGTTGTCGTATTTGGCATTAGACTTTCGCCATCTTCTAATAATGCATGATGTGCCATCGTTTGCAAATGCCGCTCTTCCCTTACTTCCTGAGGGTGCCTTGGTTATTTCCATCCGTGGCCGGTACAAGTAAATGCAATGAAGAACATTCTCAGGCAGGTGTCTTTGAACACCTGTGTGGGAGCTGCCCGGGTCACATCCAGCAGCGGCCTTGCAGAGCCTGGGGGTCCGCACTCAGCACAGCGCGGCTCACTCCCCAGCAAGGACCAGCCCTTTTGTGCCCCAGCCCATTCCCATCCAAGGGAAGAATGTGAGGGTGACCTGACAGCGACATCCGATGCCCCACTGATCACCAGGGTTGACTCGACTGATGGCCTGGCGAGGCGGTGTTCCTTACCGCTCCACGTGGGAGACCTTCCCTACTGGACGAGGACCCTTCCGCTGTCAAGGGCATACGAGTGGCTCCTGCCAGAACCTCCAAACCAGCTCTCAAGGGTTAGCCAACGGAGCTCACTCTCCCCTCTGTTCTGTCCTGGCTGTCCCTCCTGGTGCAGAAGGGACGGATGGCGCCTCCTATGTCCTGAGCATTGTTACCTTTTAAGACGTGTGGCTTCAGCCGTACACCATCGCTTGCTGTTGTTCACGTACTATGCAGTGTTAGGGAGGCGATAGAAGGCGCTAACTTGGCCCCGGGCTGGACAATGTGTAGCTTATGAGCCTTAAAGACGAGGAGGCACACACCTGTGATCCCAGCGCTCTGGGAGGCGGAGGCAGAAAGACTACAAATTTAAGCCCAGCCTGGCTAAGCAGCTTAAACCAATGAGACCCCATCTTTAACAAAAAGAAGAAAAAAAGAGGAGATATAGCTCAGCTGGTCTTAAACTAGTTAAGTTGCCTGGGCTCAGTCCCTAGTAACTGACCCTCAAGAAAACATGAATAGTCATATCCAACCTGGAGTAAGAATGCCAATCAGCTAACCAGTCAAACACAGCGTGGGCGCCCACCACCCTTCTCTAGGGAGCAGAAGTATAAGGTCAGCAACAGCAGTGGGGCAGGTTAGCCCAAGCTGCTGTCTCGAGCCCCTATTAGTAATTTACTTGGTCATCTGTGAGGGAATCCCCACCGTGCGGCGCGGGCCTAGGAGGCAGCACCCGCCTCGCGCGCATCTTGCCTGAAATCCGTCAAGTGCTTTGCACACAGGCGTTCAGGGACATGTGCTCTGGAATTAGAAAGTTCTGGATCCAAGTTCCAACTTAGCCACTTCAAAGGGCTGTCGTAACCGACAAACACAGTACATGTGAAGGGCTTAGCAGGGTCCCAGACACATGTGAAACCTCAAAAATGGTGATCTGTTATTATTAACAACCCATAACACAGGAAATACATTCTCCACTTTATGAATAATAAAAGTGACACCCAGAGATGCTGAGTGACTCTTAGGAAAGCAGGGTTCAAGCCCAGGCCCGTCTGTCTGGCGCCTCCTAGAGTTTCCATTCTTCTCAGAGTCCTTTGCTAGGACCCTGAACTGGATCTACCTCTAGATGTCCCTTGGGGCCCCAGGTCCTTCACCCCCCCCCCCCCAGGCTGGGGACAGAGTCCCCCCTGGTGGGCCATCCTCAGGGGGTCCCTCAGGGAATGGGAGGCTGAGGGCAGGGAGGGCCCAGGTGCTGGGGAAGGCAACTGTCTGGCTGCTCTCCAGGCACATTTAGAGCCAACCCCAGGGAAACCCCAATTCTGTCAGTGCCGGCTCGCCTGGGGCACAAGCATTGCAGACATTAAATATTAAACACGTCGGCTGCCTTCCAAGCTTGGTAATTAAAACTCTTATTTTATATTTTACACAGGACGGACAGGGAGGTCACTGGCTGCTCGGGGAGGCTTCCTAGTGCCGGTTTGCAGATGAAGTGGCTCTTCGGGGGAAAGCCTCCCTCTCACTCGGGACCCCTGCCCTACTTAGGAAGCGATTTCGGGGAGGGAGGGCAGAGAGCCGTGGTCAGGCGGCCTGCAGGGTGGGGGGCTCCATTCACGGGTCCCACCAGGCTCTTGGACTTTCTATTTTCCCTAAAATGGGTCTATATCCCCGGGAGGCTCCGAAGGGCTCGGCCTGGAGCTGGAGCTGGCTCGGCAGATCCTGAGAGGAATCCGGGCCGGCCGAGCAGGGAGGACGCCGGAGGGGGGGGCGTCTTCCCTTAGGCTCCGGCGCCATCTGCTGGCCGCGCCGTGAGCTGCAGCTGGCCCAGAGGACCACGGGAGAGCGGATTTGAGTTTCCTAAAGGGGTTGAAAGGGGGACCGAAGAAAGCCAAGCCGGGTGCTTTCAGAAAGGTTTTTTTTTTTTTTTTTTTTTTGGATAGGTGGTGATATGGGGTCCCACTATGTAGTCCACGCTTGTCTTGAACTAGTTAAGTTGCTTTTCTGATTTAGACCTACAGCGTTTCCCCAAAAGTCCCGTGTGTTTGGAAGGTGGTTTTTTCAGGGGAGTGCTACACCCATCAGCGGACTCTTCCATGAACGAGCTCAGTACGAATTAGAATTAGAAATTCTTGCTGTTAGGGGGTGGAGCCTGGCTGAAGGAGGGTCACTGGGGGCGTGACTGGGAAGGCCGTCCGGTCCTCTCTGGCTCCTCCCCTCGCTCGCTGCTTCCTGGCTGCCATCAGGCCAACAGCCGTCCTCCATCCAGGAGCTTCCCTTGCTCATTTTCCCTTGGAGCCAGCTGACTGTGAACTGAATCTTCTAAGAACCAGGAGTTAAAGTAAACCTCTCCTCCACCTAAGTAGTGGGTGTCAGATAATTTGAGCTACCGGAAAGTTACTAGTATGAATGACCAGGCTGGCCCTGAACTTGCAATCTTTCTGCCTCAGCCTCCCGAGTGCTGGGATTTCAGGAATCCACCACCCTCCCTGGAAATGCTCCCGGAAACATTTTTTAAACACAATTTAGGCTTTTTGAACTGATGATTTAGTGATTCTCCAGTATCAAGAGAGAAATACACTGGGATCTTTCCCTGGCCCACTCAGCGTGATAACCTGGATGAGCATGGAGCTCCTGGTGGGCTGTCCATCCCGGTGGCTGTCCATCAGGAAGGCTGTCCATCTCGATGGCCAGTTGCTGAAGTCACTCACGGTGTGATAAGCCCTCACCCACATGATTCATTATCCTGTTGCAGGTCTTGTCATGGTGCAGCTGTGCCCGGCTCACGGAGGAGAACGCTCAGGCTGCCAACCCCCTGCATCACTCCCTTGCTGGCCCCTCCAGCCAGTCCTCCGCAGACGCACCCTGTGACTCTAGCCCTTGTCCTATCACTGGTAACCCTCGAGTCTCAGCCACTCTCCCCTCCCCCTGGACTGCCACCCAAGCTGCCCACCAGGATCTCGGGACTACCCTGCTAGCCCTGGGTAGCCTGATCTGACCATAAGGCTGGTGCGGGTCCCATCCACGCTTGCTCAAACCCTTTCAGAGGGTGCCCCTTGTCTTTGAAACTAACTGTAAGTTCCTTGCCATGTTCCAAACGCCCTGTGTGGTCTGGATGAAGCTGGGACCAGATCCCTTTCCTCACCCCACCCTCCCTGCCCCTGCCCTCCTGGGCCCCTCAGTTCCTCTGTTCCCTCTAATCTCAGCCCTTGGGCAGAGACATTCCATGGAGTGCTGCTCCCTTCGCTTCCCTAATTAAGAGTTCTCTGTGTCCCTGGAACACCGCGCTGAGGCCTTTTCTGGTCCCCCTCTCCACATCTACCTGCCCTGCCGTTTCGTACCCCAGTTCCTTGTTTTGTCTTCTCTGGGGAGCTGACTGCCACTTGCCACAATGGTCTTTGTTTTCCTATTGTTTTCATTGTCTATTGTCTCTCCAACTAAAATGCTATTTTTCTTCCCTGGGACTTAAGTCTTTGCATTGAGCCATATCCCAGGTGTATGTATCTTGTGTTGAAGTAGGGTCTTGCCAAGGTGCTCTGTGTGGGTTCAGATGTGTGATCCTCCTGCCTCAGCCTCCCAGAGTGCTGGGATGACAGGGGTGCCCCACCACACCCAGCCGATGTGAATTGTGGGTAGGCAGGAGTGTGCCCATGTTGTTCACCCACTGCACAGGTGGCACATGGTAAGTACAGAGTAAGTATCTGTGGAGTGCATGAAAAAGGCCACAGCGCAGGGTGCCCTGGGGACAAGGGTGAGGGGCACTGGCTCCAGAGGGAGTGGGGAGGGCCTGGGATGCTGTCTGGAGGAAATGGCATCTTGCCCAGGACCTGGAAAAGGAACACGAGCAATGGGATGGAAAGTGGGGGTGGGAGGTGGCTGGGAGGGACAAAGGGACAGGGCATCACAGGTGAGAAGGTTCATAGTCAGGAGGACGCTCAGCACCTTCCAGAAACTGCTAATAGACAGGAAGCTGGTATCGGAGTGGGATAAGAAGGAGACCCAGTTCAAGGCAGCAGGTAAGGCGGGCTACCTCAGACCTCCGGCACTGGACACCACGGAGAGGAGGTAGGTAGGAGGGAACGTGAGCAGGTTGGAGTTTCCAGGATCTTTCTGGCTGCACTGTGAACTCACAGGAGGGAGGCTAGAGGCAGGGAGACCCTTTAGGAGGCCACTCCCAAACCCAGGTGATACTTGGGCTGCAGGGTCCCCAAGTGAGGACAGAGGAGGTGGAGGGGGAGATAGAAGCCGGTCATAGACGCCTTGGGCACAGATCAGGCAGGGAGTTGTAAAAGACAGGAAAACGTTCGGCTACGAACATTCCTGCAAAACCAAATGCACCAGCGTGGTACTCACTGAAGCGAGGCCCAAGTTGTGCGGGGAAATAATAAGCTATCACCTACAATTCTCTATGTTGTGGATCACAAAAAGTTCAATTTAAGATGGTTTAAATTCCTGGGAAGTCCAGAGACAAGGCGAATTTGGGAATTTATTTTGTGTAGAGGCCAATGATATCATGAAGGAACCTATTTTGTTGTGTTGTTTTTGGCTTTATCGTTCTTCCTCCTTTGATTCTGCCCTTTGAAATATTAGGACCTTTCTGAGGCTACTCCCTTCGTGGTGTTGATGAACTGTCTGCAGCAGCTCCAGGCTTCACATCTGTGTCCAGCCCAGGAAAAGAAAAGGAGCCAGCAGGGGCCCTTGGATAGAAGACAAGTAGTTTCTCTGCTAGGTCCCAACCTGACCCCTCTCATCTCTCACTGGCCTAATATAAGCCTTTGCCCACTTCTTTACCAGTGACGGGAACGATGTGGCGCTACTACGTGAGGCCTGCCTACCCAAGCTAACCACCATGACCAAGAGGGGCTGACTTCTTCGATGGTGTTAGGCCAGGTTTTCCATCCTGTTGCATGCAGTGGTCTTGGAGACTCAGGCCAGCGTATTTGAAGAGTTCCCTTAAGTAAGGCTGCGGACGGGGGCTAGAATGCCCTGAGTCACCAAGCCAGGGCCTATTCCTGGGGTTCAGAGCTGCAACCACCCCACCCTCACCAAATCTGTGCAGCAACGGAGGAGGGCTGGCTGGTTGAAAGGCAAATGTTGCCTCCACCTCACGTGACCCCACTGAGCTTGAGTTTCCTGTGAGCACCCAGCGGCAGATGCTGCACTGGGCACAGAACTCAAAGCAGGGTCACGTCGGACCTCAATCACGCAGCGATTGTTACCTATGAATACTTAGCATCTTTTTCAGTGAACACAGCCCGACTCTGTAACTGAATCGATGCTGTTTACGTGCCCCACCCACCTGCGATCACAGTGCAATTTTTCGGTCTGATGCTGATAGAAGAAAACAATTTCGTGCGAATGGCTGTTTGGGGATTGAGGCATCGCTGAGCCCTGGGCATGGAATTCACCTGCGGCCCCATTCGTCTCCCAGCCAGGCGGGGGTACACATTCCCTAGATGTGAATGGAGTCGGTAGCCCCGCGGCGACATCTTCCCACACCCATCACCAGTCCCCTTTTATCCTGCATCAGTGTGCTCCTTAATAAATGCCCGAAAACCCCGGGGATCAAACACAACAATGGTTGCTAGTATTATTCACTGGGTTTGACTGGTGGAGGCGGGCCCGCGGGCCCACTCTGCTGCATGTGTGTGTGTGTGCCATCCTCCCCGGACAGCAGGCATAGGGGCGGAGCACCCAAGTGAAGGAAGCCTGGGAGACACTTCCTGTCTGGCCACAGCCGTCAAGGTGGGGTGTAGAGCCCCCTTCAGTGGGGAGGACCGTGAAGGCATATGGCAGAGTGCAGACACAGGGGTGTGGAGAACTGGAGCTGAGGGGGCAGCGTCCAAAGACAAAATGATGGGTGAGTTGCCACCACCCCCTCCCGTCATACTCTCGTATAATGGAGAAGTTGTCTTAGGGGCCAGGCAGCTCCAGGATGCCCACTTCCAGGGAGATTCTGGGTGAACAGTGAACCTCATATCAAGAAGTCAGAGGCGTTCTGCCCTAGTCACATTTTTGTTGCTGGGATACAACACCAACATCCAAAATGTAAGGGAGAAAGGGTTATTTTAGCTCACAGTTTCAGAAGGTCTCAGTCCATTCACGGGCAGCCGGCAGTGGTGGGAAGGGTCTGGCAATGGCTGCTTATGGCCTTGGGGTTTGGGGAGAAGCTGGGGCAAGAGTGTGTCCTTCAGGCCATAGTCTTGGTGACCTGCCACACCCTCGGGGCTTCCACATCTGAATACATGAGGTTTGGGGTGGGGGAGGTTCCGGACTCAAACCATAATAGGCTCAGCCCATCGATATAATAGAGGCAGGAGGAGAGGAGAGGTCAGTGAGAGAATAACCAGGCAAGGGGAAAGAAGCTGCCTAGGTATTGGCAGCTCCTTGGGCCCCATTGCAGCCCTTCCTGAGACCCAGCCAGATTCTTAGCTTCCTCTCAGTGGACCATGGGTCGGATCCAGCTGGGTGATGTGACACACACGTTACTCATTGTGTTGGTTGGGATTTGCCTTAGGTAGGCTTACAGGATCAGAGGTAGGAGACCGCACAGGGCCATCTGCCTGCTGGGGAGCCAGAGGATCCAGCACTGCTCAGTCCAAGAAGCCAGAAGCCACAGAAACAGAGGGATCAAGAATACAGGCCCAGGTTGAGACTGAAGGCCCAGAAGCTTCCTGGGGCCACACTGGTGAGAATCTACATTGACAGGCTAGAGATACCGCAGTCCGGTGTCCACGTGTGATGGCAGTACCAACAGATGTGCCTGCCAAGCAGAATGGACCGCCTCTTTCCTCCTCTTTCAGTCAGTCTTGGCTGCAAGCCTATCGATCACCTACAGTGAGGGCGGGTCTTTCCCCGTTGGTTTGCTGCCATATAGGCCAGCCATCTCTTAGAACACCCCACAGGCACACCCTTTGGGATCTGTTTTACTAATGTGCTAGGCATTCCTTAACCCAGTCAAGTCGTCAATCACAATAAGTAGTTGCATACATTTCTTAAAAATTTTTATGCTATGAAATGAATCCAGGGCCTTGCAGATACTAAGCATATGCTCCACCACTGAGCTATATCCCCAGTTGACCTACTTGTTTTTTTGAAAAAACCATTCTGTCCAAGAAGACCTGAGACACTCAAGAACAACAGGAAGCAAGTGTTAGGACTTACCTACTGCCAAACTATGGTAACTCTGCCAATAGAGAATCAGCACAAGGAAAGACACAAAGACCGACAGAGGAGAAATGAGAGCAGTAATAGCTACACGCACATAGACACACAGGGCACATGACAGAGGTCTCCTCAGAGCAGTGGGGGAAGGAGAGGGTCTGTGCGTCAGTGCTACAGCACAATAACAAACACCTGAGATGATCAACTTATGAAGAGAAGAGGTTTGCTTTGGCTCATGGTTTGGAAGTTCCAGGCCATGCTCAGGTGGCCCTGGTGCTTTTGGCTGGGGTGAGGCAGCACATCCTGGCAGGAGCATGGGGCAAAGCACAGCCACTCCCATCATGGCCAGAAGGCAAAAAGAGATAAGGAAGGAGCTGGGGTCCCACAAACGCCTTTGGGAGCACATCCTCCGTGACCTAAGAACATCTACTAGCCCCTACCTCTCAAAGGATCCCCCACACTCAAAACCATCAGCGAATAAGGTTAAGCCCTTAACATGTGGGCCTTTGGGGGACATTCAACATCCAAAGTAGAGGTCCTTAATAGGTACTTTAGGACGATTGGTACCCATCGGAGACAAATCAAACAAACCTCTACTTTTACAACAATACAAATTGTGTGTAGGGCTCAAGAAGGACTTGAAACTAGGAACTGGAGAGGTATGAGGACCTGTGGTGACTCCTCTGTCTCCAACTCTCGCTTCTCCTCCCTTCCTGAAGTTTAGAGAGTGTTTCAGGATCCCCCTGCCCTGAACCTGGTCTTCTCCCTTTCTGTTCCCACCCTGTGATTAGCACTGCTACGGTTTAGATCTTGAGTGTCCCCCAAAAGCCTCATGTATTTGGAACTGTATTACTGGGAGGCAGAGCTTGGCTGGAAGGGGCAAATATTTGGCAGTTGCCCAGGGCAGAGATTTCTGATGTTTGCTATTGACTGGCCGGCCAGGAAATGGGAGACGGTCACCTACCCTGGGTGTGGGGGCGTGGGCTGGCTGCCTGAGCTAAGGAAAGGAAGAAAGAAGCAACATTGTTGCAGCTTCTGCCTGGCAAAGCTCATCCACTTTGCTCCAGACTCACCTGGTCTGTGTCTGTAACGGCTTTCCAGCCTCTGACTCTGCCATGTACTTCCACTATTGCTGGCTTAGAGGGGACCCATGAATGGACCACGTGAGACCTTCTGAAACTATGAGCTAAATAAATCTTTCCCCTCTTAAATTGTGGATGTTGGGTATTTTGTCACAGCAACAAATAAGTAGCTACCACAGACACCATCACTCACCCAGCTGACACTGCCACCAATGCCAAAAATCTGGGAGTTGCCCTCCACTCCTCCTGTTCCCTCACTACCACATTCAAGTCACGGAGTCCTGGCCATCCTTTCTCTTGAGTAGCCTTCCAGGGTAGACTTCGTGGAGAGAAGAAAGGGATCTGAGGAAAGAGGGAGATGGGAGGGCAGGAAGAGGAAAGAGAAACAAACCTGAATAAGATGCAATATGTACATGCACTGATTCCCCAAGCTGAATGTCGTCGTCATGTATCACAAAAGCACACCCACTAGAAGGATAGTTTCAGGGGAAATGTCTCCCTCGAATCTTATCCTTTCTTTAAATATCCAGAGTGACCACCTTAAGCAACTGTCATAGGAAGGACTGATGCAGCCTCTTTCTAGGTCTCTCTGAGCTCGGTCTTCAAATAAAGTAGACGAGTTGTTCCTCTGTTTACAATCTTCAGTTTCTGGGATAAGAACAGACACGTAGTTCAATGCAATAGAATTGAGAGTCCAGGAATGAGTTCATATATCTGTGATTGCATTAGTCAGCTTTCCGTTGCAGAGACAAAATACTGACATATGCAACTCCAAAGAGAAAAGACTTATTTTGGCTTGCGGTTTCGGATGTTTTAGCCCATGGTCAGCCAGCTCCAAGGTAAAAGTGCATGGTGGTAAGGTGGGCAAAAGACAGCTGCTCTTCTGATGGTGGCCAGGAAGCAGAGATAGAGGGGGAAGCCTGAGAAGAGATATACCCTGCAAAGGCTTGCCCCGACGATCCACTTCCTCCAGGTAGGCCCGGCCTCCTAACTTTCCATTGCCTCTAAAGAACGTCTTTTAATTTCTTACCTCAATGGTGGATTAATCTACTAATGAGGTCAGATCCCCCATTATCCAACCACTTCCCACAAAGGGACAGCTGAAGATCCAGAAGCAAAAAAATGAAGTTGGACCTCGACCCCACACCACAGAAAAAAGGGCTCAGATGGACCAAAAATCTAAACAGATAAAAGATAGAGAACTGAAACTTTAGATTTGACACCATAGCATAAACAACTGAAGGAAAAACAAATCAGATTTCAAAAAATTTATGAATTTTATATCTCAACTGGGTGTAGCAGTACATATCTATAGGCCCAGCCGCTTTTCTTTTCTTGAGACAGGTTCTTGCTCTGTAGCCCAGGCTGGTCCTGAACTCACTGGTGAGACCCAGATTGGCCTTGGACTCAGGACAATCCACCTGCCTCAGCCTCCCCACAAGTGCTAAGATTACAGGCATGTGCCACCACACCCAGCTTTGTATTGTGCTGGGGAATTGAACTCAGGGCCTTGCACTTGCCAGGAAAGTGCTTTAACTGCTGTGCCATTTCTTCAGCCCTTAGCCCCAGCTTCTTAAAAGGCTGAGGCAAGTCGACCCATTTAGCCCAGGAATTTGGGGTCAATCTGTGTGACACAGCAAGACTCTGTCTCTTTTTAAATAGGCTTCAAAGAGCACTATCAAAAGTGAAAATGTTTGTGAATCACATATAGAATAAGGGTCTAGTATCTGGTCCAGTGTCCAGCATATACGAAGAGCTATCGCAACTCCACAATAAAAGGGCAAATAAACCAAGATTTAAATGGCTAAAGAATCTGAATGGCTATTTCTCCTAGGAAGAGAAGCAAACGACAGTGAGCGCATCAAGAGATGCCCAACATCACCAGTTACTAGAAAAATGCAAACCAGAGCCACAAGAGATACTCTCTACCCGCTAGGATGGCTAAGAAAGACAGATAATAATAAGGGTTGACAAGGGTGTGGAGAAATTGTAACGTTTATGTACTGCTGGAAGAAACATGAAGTGGTAAAGCTACCGTTTGCAGTCTAGCGGTTCAGAAAGTTACACATCAAGTGATCATGTGACTTGGCAATTTCACATCAAGGTATGTCCCCAAGAGTTCTGAACACCTATGATGCCCACACAAAATTGCACATGAATATACAGCAGCATCATTCATATCAGCCAAAAAGTGAAAGAAACCCAAGTGTTCAGAGTACGATTCAGCCACAAACAGGAAGTACTGACACAACAGACAGCACGTGTGAACCCTGGAATCACGCTAAGTGAAAACAGCCAGCTCCACGTGGTGCTTAACTCCATTTATGCGAAACACCCAGAAGTGGCGAATCCCGAGGAGATCAGTTTCAGGAGAAGTGGGGCGGGAAAGAATGGACAGTGGTTGTTAACAGGCACAGAATTTCTTTGGGGACTATGGGAATGTTCTGGAATTCCATAGTGGTGATGGTTACACAACTTTATGAATATGCTAAAACAACATGGAGTTGCATGTTTTTAAAGGACATATGAACTTATATCTTAATCCTAAATAATAATTTTAAAAAAGAAAAACAACCTTAGGCCGCTCTGCCTGGCCCCCATGGCCTTTCCTGATCTAATACCAGCCTTACCTTCCAGATCCATTCTTTATTACTTACTGCTCAGAGAGGCAGCATGGCTGGGACAATCTTTCTTTTTCTTTTTTTTTCAAATAAATCTAACACTGGGACTTGACATTCTGTTCCAGGAACCAGATAAAGTTTTTCTGAACTTGTTGCCTCAGTGCCTAAATGCAAGAGCTAGGACAGCACCTGACTGCACATAACCGAGTCACAGCCTCATCTCTCCTGCCTAACCACACACGAATTTCCCTCGGAATCAACCCTAGCAGGTGTCACACAGGGAAGAGCGCTCTGGTAAATGTACAAGGGTGATGGAAAAATACAGTGTTTAAATTTTAAATTTTTATAAGGGACACCAAACACAAAAATGTAAAAAAGAAAATAGTGTTTAAACTGAAAAAGTTTATTATAGTAAAGAACACATGGCCGTTAATCACCTGGCCCGTCATTTCAAATAGATTTATCCCATTGTTCTTGCCAGTTTCTGAAAGAGTTCTAGAAGCCTCTTATGTGTCTTTAAGAGGTATGATGGAGGGGCTGGAGGGATGGCACAGTGGTTAAAGCACTTACCTAGCAAGCACAAGACCCTGAGTTCAATTCCCCAGCACTGGGTGTCGTAGCGCATGCCTGCAATCCCAACAATCTCAAGGCTGAAACAGGACTGCTTCAGGACTGCCATGAGTTCAGGGCAGCCTGGGCCTCAAAGTGAGTTCAGGACCAGCTCAAAGGACGATGGAGAAGTGGTTGAAGAGCGCTGCTGAGGGCCATCCAGTGGCGAGGCAGGCTTGTGAATACATCATAGTGTGTCCCTCTCCACCTCATTCACCAGATCTGGAATCGTGTGACTGATAGATCTTCCCAAAGTCAAGATGACATAAAGGATAAATGTTTCAAATTAGTTCTCAACATCAAGGCCGCTATGACAGTGCAGCTAACAACACAGGAGGAGAGAGCACTGAAAGATGGGTGAGCAGGGGCGGGGTAGCATGCTTCAGGAGCAGAACTGAATGTGGCAGGCAGAGACAGCCCAACAAAATGCCCCAGGATGCGGAGCCAGGACCCACGTTCTCACCTCCATCCCTTACTGTTTCCAGTAAGCTATTTCACCTCTCCTTGCCTCCGTGCCCTCACCTGTAAAAACGAGCACCTCAAAACGAGCACCTCCCTCAAAGGGCCGGGGCAATTCATTGGGCCAATATGCTGGTGTCTTAGCTACTTTTTCATTGCTGTGACAAAATACCTGAAATCCACAACTTAAGGGAAGAAAGATTTATTTTAGCTCACAGTTCGGAAGGTTTCAGTCCATTCATGGCAGCTGGAAATCATAGTAGCCCATGGCGGGGGCGTGGCAGGAGGGGAGCTGTTCCCAGCATGGCAGACAGGATGCTGAGTGGGTGGGGAAGAGCGAAGCCAGCAGATCAAGCCCTAGGCATCTGCCCCTTCCAGCTAGGTCCCATCTTTTTTTTAAAAAAAAAATTATTTGTGTTTAAAATTTATCACATTTTACCACATTCTTTTCCCTTTCCCTCTCCACTAAG
This sequence comes from Ctenodactylus gundi, assembly GCA_004027205.1. Classification (NCBI taxonomy): domain Eukaryota; kingdom Metazoa; phylum Chordata; class Mammalia; order Rodentia; family Ctenodactylidae; genus Ctenodactylus; species Ctenodactylus gundi. Next base: position 240,815 of record PVKB01001628.1, read on the forward strand.
TCTGTCTTTTTTCCTTCTCCTATCTCTCTTACTTTTCTATGGTTTGGTTTTTCTCATATTAGAGAAACCATACAATATTTGATTTTCTGTGTCTGATTCATTTCACTAATCATAATGGTCTCAAGGTGTATCCATTTTCCTACAAATTGCTCAAATTTGTCCTTCTTTATGGCAGAGTAGTACTCCACTGTGTATATATACCACATTTTCTTTATCCACTCATCTGTGGTTGGGCATACTGGCTTCTTCCAAGATTTGGCTGTGGTAAATTGAACTGTGATAAACATGAGTGTACATATATCACTCTTGTATGATGACTTCAACTCTTTTGGGAAGATACCTAGAAGAGGTATAGCTGGGTCAAATGGGGCATATATCTTCAGTTTTTTGAGGAGCCTCGATACTGCCTTCCATAGGGGTTGTACCAGTTTGCAGTCCCACTGACAATTTAGGAGGGTAACGTTTTTCCCACAGCCTCACCAGCATTTATTGTTTTTTGAGTTCTTAATAGCAGCCATTCTTACTGGAGTTAGATGGAAGCTCAGTGTTATTTCTCTGATGGCTAACGATGCTGAACATTTTTTCAAGTTTTTATTGGCAATTCAAACCTCTTCGGAGAGCTGTTTATTCATTCCCGTTTTTTGACTGGGTCCTTTATTTTGGAAGGTCTAATTATCCTTGAGTAGCCGGCAGATTTTTTTTCCCCATTCTGTGGGTTTCTTGCTTTACTCTGTTCATTTTTTCCTTTGCTGAGCAGAAGCTTTTTAATTTGATATAATTCCATTTGTTGATTCTGGGTGTTATCTCTTGCACTTTGGGTATTTTATTAAGAAAGTCCCTGCCTATACCTATGTCTTCAAGGGTTTGGTCTATTGTTTCTTCCAACAAGTTCAGTGTTTCTATTTTAAAGTCTAAGCCTTTGATACATTTTGATTTGGTTTTGGTGCATGGTGAAAGATGTGGATCTAGTTTCATTCTTCTGCATTTAGTTAGTCAGTTTTCCCAGCACCATTTGTTAAAGCAGCTAAATTTACTCCAGCATATGTTTCTGGCTCTTTCATTGAAGATCAGACAGCTGAAGGTATTCAGGGATGTTTGGGCATCCTCAGTTCTGTGCCACTGCTCCACCTGTCTGTTTTTGTGCTAGTACCATGTGGTTTTTATCCCTGTTGCTATGTAATATAACATGATATCTGGTATCGTGATGCCTCCTGCTTTTGTTTTGTTGCTTAGGATTGCTTTGATTATTCTGGGTCTCTTTTGGTTCCATAAAAATGTTCAGATCATTTTTTCTAGTTTCTGTGAAAGATGTTGTTATCTTGATTGGGATTCCAATGAATCTGTGTATCAGTTTAGGTAGGATGGCCATCTTGATAATGTTAGTTCTGCCTATCCAGGAACAGGGGATGTCTTTCCATTTTCTAAAATTCTCTTTGATTTCTTTTTGCAGAGAGCTATAACTATCAGTATAGAGGCCTTCACTCACTTACTTAGCAGGCTCCACCTGCACGTGGAATCCACAGATATTCCGTAGTATCTAAATACACGAGCCTTTGGGGAGACATTCCAGATCCAACCGTGACACCCAGCATGCAAATGTTTTCTAAGTAAATAAATGTATACATGTATGCACACATACTCAAACAAACAAATGAATAGAAGAAAGATGACTTGCTTTATTTCCCAAAGCCAAGGTGTGCTGGGACACTGGTCTAAGCCTGTAATCCCAATACTCTGGGAAGCTGAGGCAAGAAGATCCCAAGTTCATGACAAGGCTCAGCTACTTAATGATGTGGCAAGATCTTGTCTCAAAGTCAGAAATAATATGTGAGCTGGGATTTAGCTCAGTGTGAAGGCCCTGGGTCATATCCCCAGTACCACAAGAAAAAAGAAAGAAAGAAAGAAAAAGACCAAGGGGAAAGGCAACTTCCAGTCTATTCAAGCTGCTACCGGAGCTCCCTATTTGAAACAGCATAGAGCTTTTACTCTAAAAATACATAGGTTTAAGAGTGTGAAGACAAATGCCCTGGTTGGTAAGCACGACTAGACTAGAGGGTATTACATTAGCATACTGTTAGTTAAGGAATTATAGCTCTTAGGATACCAGCTTCTGCACAATAAAATGATTTTTAAAACAACATTTAAACAACCTGATTAAAACATAATGCTCTGTTTAGTTACTGCCACAAAATGTTTCATTTGCAAATTACAGCCTTGCGGATTTAATTTACTTTGTGCTGACACCCATATTAGACGTGATGGACCAGGCAGGCGCAGCAAGGCTGTGGGCTCCGGAGCACCGTGGTGGAGACCTGAGCTGGGGCTCCACCACAGAGGCTTCTTCCAGGAGGAGGGAGCACAGCCAGGTGCCATTGTGGGGTGCCCCAGCGGGTCTCGTGAGTGGCTTGCACACATGGTCCTTACAGAGGCTGCTTTAGCCTCGCTCTGGTTGGGGGTTGGCAGGTCACTGTGTGCAGTGTGCAGGGATGAAACACTGGCAATATATGGACCATGTCTGGCTATCTCATTGTTTTCCTGGCTCACCCCGTGGTTTTTAAAATGCTGAGCCAACACTTAAAAATCAGGAGATCTCACTTAAAAATCTGATTCCTGGCCTGCTCCTGAGAAACAGGAAGACCTGGCAATGCTGGACTGTCATCATCATAGCTGGTGTTTGGGGCTGAAGGAATGGCACAGCAGTTAAAACACTTGCCTAGCAAGCACAAGGCCCTGAGTTCAATTCCCCAGCACCACAGAAAGCTGGGTGTGGTGGCTCATGCTTGTCCAGCACTAGCCTGGGCTCCATAGTGACTTCAGGACCAGCCTGGGCTACAGAGCAAGACCCTGTCTCAAAAAAGAAAAAGGGCTGATGTTTACGAGGTCACGTGCTTTCTGTTTGTCACAGTCCCCGCCATTCCCTGCTCTCTCCCTCACAATTGGAAGTGTGTCCACTTCGACCCTGTGTGTTGGCATCTGGGATGCTTTTCGGTGGGTAGAGTAACAGCCCATTACTTATTCAGGGTTCCAGCCAGAAGAGCTAGCTCACTGTACAGGGCAATTCCAGGAGAATTTAGGAATGGGATTATGGTTTTCTTATTAGAATGTGTTTGTAATCCATAATAATAACAACACTCAGCTTTAGAAATTGCTGTATTTACATATCACATCTTAAAGGTGTGGCCAGAGCTCAGGAAAAACAACAGGGAATGAATGATTTGGCACCCTGAGGCTACTCACACTGGGAAGCTGGTACCACCCTAAGTCGGAAGGGGCACAGGCAGGGGGCCTGGAAGGAGGGCTGCGGCCAACTGCAGTCAGCCCAAGGTCACTGCAGAGTAGAAGTCCACCTGGGCCATCTGGAATCCCAGCATTCTGGAGGCTGAAGCAGGAAAATTACCAAAGAGAGCCCCGTCTGAGCGACTAACCAAGACCTGTCTCAAAAAAAAAAGACAGTGGAGATATTCTTATAACTGAGTTCTTATAACTGAGCTAGATAATATCACACATATCACACAGGAGAAGCACCACTTTTTTTTTTTCTTTTTTTTTTTTTTTGAGGCAGGGTCTTGCTCTGTAGCCCAGGCTGGCCTTGGACTCACAGCAGTCCTCCTGCCTCAGCCTTTCAAGTGCTGGGATTACAAGCATGAGCCACCACACCCAGCTTCTTCGTCTTTTTCTTTAGAAAAAGAAAAAATACCAAGAGAACACTGTTCCAGGTACCTAAAGGCTGACAGAGACGTGCCCAAAAAGGCTGTCAGGAAATTTCCCTGTACTTTTCTAATTTTACTAGACATATTGAAGCTGAAACCTTAAAAAAGCACCTAAATTAAAGGAAATAAATGTAACATCCGAGACAGTTGCAAACAATGTCTTTCAATAAATATAACATGTTATGATATTTTTCCGAGCAACAATTACTTCTAACCAAATGTAACATTTTTCAAACAATTCCCTTCTCTTAATCCATGTAGCCATCAGTCACTGTAAGAAAACTGATCCAGATATCCCTGCAGCCCAGTGTCCTTCTGGCAAGCAGCCCAGGCAACTCAGGGATCAAAAGAACCCAAGGAAGACCAAATAACATCAGAATTATGCCAATTTATTTCACACAGTGCTCACTCAGAGTTGATCTTGGGTGCAGCATGTTCCATAGTCTCCTTTAAATCCAAGACAGAAGTTACAAAGTATATCCTGAAGTGGAGATAGGTGGCTGTGAGAGGCAGCCATTTCTCAAATTTAAAAGTGAGAGGGAAGTAATGAAGGCAGAAGAAAGGAAAAATAAGAAAAAGGAGCTCACGCTAAAAGAAGAAACATTCAGATAGAAAGATTGAAATTGGGGAAGTTTTTCAGACCAAAACAGACCAGTTGAACAGATGGGTAAACAGGCCAGGCAAACAGACCAGGTCCCCTTCCCTAATACCCCTGTGCTCAAACAGGGTGGGGACATGGGTGATGTCTTGTCTGGCATTCATTCCCAGAAACAGAAAAACCAGGAAATTATAAGGACTTGGTAGCCAATTTGAATTCCACAGGAGAAGTTGGTCCAAAGTTCTCTAGGCTGGGCAAAGTCTCACGGGGCCCTGGAACATCTCAGGTGGTGCCTCCCCTATGAGCCTTAGCCAATCTTGGGGAAGACGAGAGCAAGAACTTCCTGGGGTGATCTTAACGAATGTCAGTGGAAGCTCCAAATGTCATAACCGAGGGAGATAATATCACACAGGAGAAGTACCACTTGTTGAGGAAAACTTAGGAGTTCCTTATTAGCCGGCGACTGAGAATGGGCTCAAGCCCCAAAGCGTTCTCAGTGCTGAAGGGGGGGCTGGGTGGGGCTTATAAGGGCAAAAATCACAAGAATAGGAAGGATCACAAGCACAAAAGGGAAGGGATGAAGAATAATTAGCAGTAGATTTACAGAATTAAGTAACAATATACTAACAATGGCAAGAAGCTAGCCTGGGCAACTTAGTGGCTTAGTGAGACCCTGTCTCATAATCAAAAATAAAAACGGGCCGAGGATCTTGGGATGTAACTCAGCGTGAAGGCCCTGGGGCTCCATCCCCAACACCACAAAACGAAAAATACAGAGAGGAGTAAATGTTTAAGGACAAAAGAGAGAATACCCTGTGTGGAAGTTGAGACCGCAGATCTGAGCTCACGTGATGCTCAAGTGCCTGTTCTTGTTGCCATCACCTTCCTGGTCCCGGAGGTATCTGACTTTGCCCCTGTGACACTGGGAAAGCCACTCCTGCTCCCCCCGCCTCCTCTTCCACCACCTCTCACCCCGTCAACCCCTCTTTACATTTTGTGTGCACTTGAGGAAGGAAACTCCCAAGGCTTCTACAAAAGGAAATAGCATAAAAAGGCCCTTCCCATCCTCACCATTCCTTCATCTGTGTGGGAGCGTGGGGACCACTCCCAGCTCAGACGCTGAAGTGACAAGAGCTCCCCCATTTTAGATTTTCCCTGATGTCCTCTTTGCCCTGTCACCTTTCCTGTGCAGCTGCCTCTTGAACGAGTGACTCACTCTGCTGCTCCCAGACTGCTATCAGAAATCTCCTTGGAATCAGGTACAAGGTATAAATTCAATTTCAAATCACTGCTGGATTCTTGCCACTGTTAGGTTATTATTATCTATTTCTGATCTCCGCCCTTTATGCCCTGTGTGGAACACTTGGCTTATTTTTTGATTGCTTATTTCGTCTCTTTTCTTTAATGATTATGTTAAACATTTGGTGTATTTTCCTACTTATTTACACATTTATTTTTGTGCTCCTTAGGCTTAAACCCAGAGACTAGCCAGGCCCAGGGGTGCAGACCAGTAATCCCAGCACTCTGGAGGTTTCAAGAGAAATTTCAAGTTCAAGTCCAGCCTTGGTAATTTAAGGGTTTAGCAAGACCTTGTATCAGCACAAGGACTTTAAAAAAAAAAAAAAAGGCTGTGGATGTAGCTCAGTGTGAAGGCCCTGATTAGGTCCCCAGTGCTAACAAAATAAAACACACAAAAAACCAGAATTTTAGCACTAAAGTACATCTCCAGCCCACACTTTTTTTCTTGCTTCTTTCCTTCCTTCCTTCCTTCCTTTCTTCTTTGAGACAAGGCCTCTCTAAACTCTCCATTCTCCAGGTAAGACTCAAATTTGTGATCCTCCTTCCTCAGCCTCCCAGAGCCAGAATTATAGGCTCACTCCACCACGCCCAGTTGAACTTTTTTTTTGACTGTCCAATGTAGAGCTTATTCTTGTGTTTGAGAGATTCCCCATGTTGGGAGAGTTGTGGGAAGCAGAATCCACCCCGCAGTGTAGTAGCCCAAAGGGCTAGTCAGTTGCTTCCCAGCCTCCCTTGCTGCTGGACAGCAGGACCGCCCTGGCACTGCCTACCAGAGGGCTCTGCCTCAATGGCTCAGGGAGACAGTGGTAGTAGCTGCACCCACATCAGCTTCCCACAATGCACCACAGCATCAGGGGCAGCAACAGTGCCATCTTGGGTGTCTGGTCAACAGTGGCAATGATGGTGGCTATAGTAGTGGCGGCAGCAGCATCCTGGTCACTCTGGACTGTGGTGATTCAGCTACATAACCATGAGATTTGACTCCGCAGGCCCTCATTCCTTTTCTCCTGAAATCGGTTCCCTTTCCCTGCAAGTTAGATCTCCTACCAGCACCTTGGTACCCACCCACTGCCTGGGTTTCAATGAAAACCACCTGGTCATTAAAAATGAAGCAAAGCCAAACCTCAAACTAATGAAAAAGAAAGGGATATACTGTTCTTCTGGGCCTGGTCGGACAAAGTTGGATCCACTCACTCCAAGAAACCGATTTTTTTTCCTGCCAGTTTTAACATCCTTCTTGGTGTTGGCTTCATTTTCAGACCCTGTAAATGGCCACAGTAGTTCCCAACCTCATACCAGCCTAGCCATCAGACAAAAAACAGTGTCTTCCAGGAGCTTGGTGCAAATGCTGGGGTATTATCTAGACTGAGCGCTGTGCCACACGCAGGATAGAGCACGTGGTGACATCCCCAACGACTGCGGATGGAAAGAGGGGGAAGAGGGCTGGGAAATCTCAGGGGACTGAGGCTCTGGGGCCTCAGTTGTGCTCCTGTCTGGAGGTGTAAAGCCAGCCCACTTTTGACCTCGCAGCTTAGTGCCCAGGTATGACCCGTGGTGGGGGTGGGGCAGAGGCTGGAGCCCTTCCCTGAGGTTCTGCTGGTCTGTGGAGCTCGGAGACAGTTCGCATTCCCTCAAGGCAGCAGCCGTTAGGCACTGAGTTGCCTCCCTCCTCCCCATACATTTACTGGAGGCCTAACCCCAGTACTTCAGTAGTGACTGTATCTGGAGACAGGCCCATAAAATAGGTGCTTAAGTGAACCTGAGGCCAGAGGGGTTGGCCCTCATCCAATCTGACTGGCATCATCAGAAGAAGAAACAAGGGGCACCGGGTGTGAGGCAGCCATGGTGGGGGTGGGGGTGGAGGGTCGATGGTACGGTTGTGCTTCCCATCTCGGCTCTCGCTGATGGCCTGAGCTTTCACAGTGAGCAGGAGATGGCGTTAACGAAGAGTGATTGGTATAGGATACTGGTTTCAAGCTCTGATAGAACTGGCTTGACCTGTGGTCCAGAGGTTTCTCAATGTTTTATGACAACCAGATCCGGCAGAGTATTGAGAATAAGGTCCATAAGCTGGTGGACTGCAACAGTATCTGCACCAAGCATCGCACATTGAGACCCAGATGGGGATCCCCAGGACAGCCTCCTGCAGACTGTTTTCTGAGATGGGGAAGACCATCAGTCTCTGGGCGGGAAGCACACATGACTATTTGGCTTGGAAATTTACGCTGCAGGATTTGAGAACAAATACAGTGTATATTTGGCTCTACAGTCCTGTCCCACGAGACAGCTGTGGTCTCCTTCCATCCTCCACACATGAGACAGCCGTGGCTTCATGACCCCTCCATACACGGCTACGCTGTACTAACCCCCTAACAGGCACGTAGCTGCACAGTAGGGTAGCTGGCCAGACCTCAGGTTGTCCATGCAGATGGGCAGGTGTATGTGGCACCCTGTGAACCCTAACTCTACCACGATCTGTACGCAGGACTTGATAGACAGCAGCCTGCCAACCAAGCCATCTTTCCTAAGTGGTATGGAGACAATGACAGTGACCCAGCCCCTGGCCACAGGCCTGGCCCTAGGGTCTCGGTTCAGGGTCTTTGAGATCTTGCGCACATAGCTGCGATAACCCTGCGTGCAATAATATGATTTGTATGGCATTTCTGTTTGTGACAAATACTTTTTAACAATCATTTAAAAAGGTTTTTTGAAAGTAATGACTCGACTATCAGAACTAATCCACCCAGTACCACATGGAGGGCTTATACTGCTGTTTAATTAAAATGTGGGCTTGCTGGGGATGCAGGTTTGTTCCCATGGAACTCTTGGGGTACCTTACTGAAACGTGCCTATTTTGAAAAGCATTTCCTTTCACAGTTGTAGCGCTTAAGGAATAATTTATTTTTCTGTTAACACCAATAATATAGTGATGAATAAGTGAGTGTGACAAGAAAAGCTGCAGTTTCTTTTGGTTTAACCTCAAACTTTGGAACCTTCCCCCGGGCTGCCTGCCACCTTACGAGTGGGGGCTGCTGAGCTGGGGGTGGCTGCCCAGGCTGGGCTGTGAAGGCCTGCCACCTGCCCTCTGGAGTTCTGCCTGTGCCCACTAAGGCAGACTGCACAGGGTGATGGGCCAACCCCCCTTCAAAAATGACACATCATAAACCTGCCTAACTTTGGAGCTTCTTATGTTTCTGTTATTCCTGTTAGTTTTTCTAGTTTTTCCATTAACAATGCCTGAAAAACATCCCTAATTAGGAATTGACTTGAGCCTCAGAGCCTGAGGGCTTCACCTTTAAAAGTCAAAGAAGAGCACTTGGGAGGCTGAGACAGGAGGATTGCCATGAGTCCAAGGCCAGCCTGAGCTACACCAACGAGTTCAGGACCAGCCTGGGCTACAGAGCAAGACCCTGTCTCAAAATAAATAAATAAAGTCAAAGAAGGCAGAACAATAGCACGTGAATGAAGACAGACTCAGAGATGAATTTAGTGTAGGCTTTAGGCATACTTATTGCTGGCTACACCTGCTTATTACCTACTTTCCCACTTCTTGAGAAGGTAATATTGAAAGAATAGTGGGGAAAATGAAGGGAGAGCCATAGTTGGCGTGTATTTCTCTCAGGCCTCGTGGGGATGACATGTACAGGGAATGGAGTTTCTGTCCCCGCCTCAGAAGTCCTGCCCCACACAGGAGTGGAACATGGTGGTTGCTCACTGAGTGCTGACAGGAATGGGCAGTAGTGGTTTGGTTTATAGACGAGAAATGGAGCCTCAGAACACAAGGGACTTGCTCGAGATACCAGACATTTGACCAATGCCTCAGTCTTGACTTGGTTTCTGACTCATTCGTGATAGAGAAGCTTGAAACATGAACCCCAAATTGTGTGCGATTCTGGAAAACCCACAGTCCTACATTTCTGACAAGTACTCACATTTCCAGTACTATGAAATACGTATTACAAATACTTATATCTCTGTCACTTTGTGTTTTAAAGCTGCCGGTTATTGTGGTTTTCTGTCCCACATGCTTGAACAGTGTATTTTCAGAAAGGCTTGTTTGCACCATGAAGGTCCCTGCTCCACTGGCCTCTTTTTCCATAAACACACCCCAGGACACACACACTCTGCTCCGACTGTGTCTGGCTGGGCACACACATGCTCTCTTGTTGTGTTGCCAGCTACATTGTTCCAGTGGCTCCATCGCCTGATCTTTGGAGTCTTTGGATGAATCACACGTGAAACCAGATGCCAGGTAGTGCTGCCCACTGTCTGTTTTTCTAGCCACTCCTCCGGGACTTGTTGACATGGGTGTGTACATTTCCAGCTCATAAGAAACATACAAGAAAGAGAATAGACGCAACAACTGGTGGAAGACCCAAAGAAAAATAACCTCAGAATTATGGGAGTGCAAGAGAAAACATAGGAGAGTGCAAAAGGTATAAAGGACATGCTCAATTGAAATTGCAGATGAAAATTTCCCAAATCTAGGAAAAGAAATTAGTGTTGAGCTACTGTACACATAGAGAACACCAAATAACCTTGACAAGAAAAGAGACTTTCCACAACACATCATAATTAAAATCCTAGATACTCAACACAGAGAATACTAAAAGCTGCAAGAGAAAAACAGAAAGCAGCCTACAAAAATAAACCCATCAGAATAACCTCAGACTTCCCAACACAAACCTTAAAGGCCAGAAGATCATGGAGGAACATTACTCAAGTGCTAAGAGAATCAAAGTGCCAACCTAAAATGTTATATCCAACAAAATTACCCTTTAAAATAGAGGGAGAAGTTAAAATTTTTCATGATAAAGAAAACCTAAAGAAATTCATGACCACTAGACCAGTGTTGCATGAAATACTTAAAGGAATCTCAGCCAGAGATGGGGAGAACAACAGCACCAAAGATTTCAGAGAAGAGGAAACAGCAAAAAGGAGAATGAACTGACAATAGAGTAAGGTAAATGGTCTCAACTCTCCTATCAAAAGATACGGACTGACCGATTGGATCAAAAAACAAAGATTAACAATTTGTTGCTTGCAAGAGACACACTTTACCTGTAAAGAAACACATAGACTGGAATGGATGGAAATTAATACTTCATACAGTTGGATACAGAAAAGAGCAGGGGTAGCCATACTACTCTCCAACATAGCAGGTTTCAAGCCAAAACAGATCAGAGGAGAGAAACGTGAACATTATATACTGGTTAAGAGAACAATTCAAGAAAGGAGTCAATACACTTGTAAGCCAGGGATACAAGGATGGCTCAATTAATGTAATACATTACATAAATAACAGTAGAAAAAAAACAAAGCAATCTCAAACAATTTAATGATTCACATCAAGGTCCGAGAGAAACAAGAACAATCTACATCAAAAAGTAGTAGAAGAAAATAAATCATAAGAACAGAAATTAATGAAGTTGAAACTAAAAAAAAAATGCAAATGATCAATGAATCAAAAAATTGGTTCTTTAAAAGAAAAATAAACTACATTAACTTAAAAAGGAAGGAAAACACTCATCAATGCAATTAGAAATGAAAAAGATGATGTTATAACAGACACTGCTGAAATTCAGAGAATTATAAGAAACTCTTTTGAAAACTTACATTCCAACAGGGGCTAAGGGAAAGGCTCAGCACTTTAACCACTCACAATGGCTCCTCAAAAAATTGAATACCTAGCAATAAACCTAACCAAGGAAGGAAAGGTACTCTACGGTGAAAACCACATTATGCTGAAAAAACGAAATTGAGGAAGACATTAGAAAATGGAGGCACATCTCCTGTTCCTGGACAGGCAGAATTAATATTATCAATGGCTATACTGCAAAAGCTGATATACAGATTCAATGCAATTCCTATCAAAATACTGATACCTTTCATAGAACTTGAAAAAATCCTAAAATTTATATGGAAGCAAAAGAGAGGGCATTAAAATTCCAGACATCAAGTTATATTACAAAGCAACAGTAATAAAAATTGTAGAGTGCTAGCACAAAAAGAGACAGGTCAACCAATGAAACATGACTGAAAATGCAGAGAAAACCTCAGGCACCCTCCGTTACCTGATATATGATAAAGGGGAAAAAACATGCACTAGAGAAAGGATAGTCTGGTCCATAAATGGTGCTGGGAGAACTGGTTATACACATGCAAAGGAACTAATCTAGATCCATACCTATTACTATGTACTAAAATCAAATAAAAAAGGATCAAAGACCTGGATATTAAAAAGGAAACACTGAACTTCCTGGAGGACAGAAGAGGTAAAACTCTTGAAGATGTAGGCCTACGCAGACTTTCTCAATAGGACACTCGAGGCAAAAGAAATAGCCCCCGGAATTAACAAATGGGACAATATCAACTAATAAGTTTCTATACAGTAAAGGAAACAACAGAATGAAGAGAAAACTGACAAAATGGGAAAAAATTACTACCTACACCTCAGACAGGGGGCTAGTAACTAGAAGATAGAAAGAACTGAAGAAAAATAGGCTCCTCAAAACCAAAGACCCAATTTAAAAATGAGCAACTGAAATGAATACACAGTTCTTGGAAGACACACAAATGGCCAGAAAATACATGAAAAAATGTTCAACATCCTTAGCCACGAGAGAAATGCAAATCAAAACAACACTGAGACATCATCCTACCCCAGTGAAAATGGCATCTGTCAAGAACCCAAGAGCAATAGATGCTGGCAAGGGTGAGAGGGGAAAGGGATATTTTACATTGTTGGTGGGACGGTAAACTCGTACAACCACTATGGAAAGCAGTATACAGATTCTCAAAAAACTGAAAACAGATATCCCATTTGACCTAATGATATCTTTTCAAGATCTCTTCCTTAAAAGAGTTAAAAGCACCATATAGCAGAACATGCGTAACCATGCTTATAGTAGCGCAACTAACAATAGCTAAATCATGAAAGACACCAAAATAACCATCAATACGCCAAAAGATCAAAAATTTGGTATCTATACACAAAGGAGTACTGTCATACAAACACGAATCATTTCTGGGTAAATGGATGTAAAATGAGACCATTATGCTTAGTGAATAGAAACAGACTCAGATCATTAGATATTGCAAGGTTTCTCTAATATGAGAAACCCAGAATATAAATAAATAAGAGTTAAATGGGTGAGATGTTGAGATTTTGTGGGATGGAGGAGGGGGTGGGAGGATGAGAAAAGGGGCAGCTGTTGCCATATGTATGTGCACAAAATTCTCAAGTTTAATGTAACCATTGTGTATCACATAAACATACTCATTAAAAAATGGGGGGGAAAAGAAAAAAAGAGATAATAACATCTGGAGAGTCACCAAGGATGTGTGTGCCCAGAGCAGAGGCCATCTGCAACCCACAAGAGAGCTCAGAAGAAACCAAACCTACCAATACTGTAATCCAGAACTGTGAGAAAATAAAGGTCTGTCATTCAAGCTACCCGGTCCATGATATTGTGCTGTGGAAGCCTTGGAAAATAAGTGCTACAGCTATGAACTTGAAATAGCAAGTCATCCCAGGAGGCGGAAGGGTCTGCCGGCCAGAGTTCCCGTCACTGTCCACTGCTCCTGTTTCATGACCCGTGGGCAAGTCACTTCGTTTCCCCAGGCCAGGAGCACAGCAAGGGGACGCATTCCCCCAAAGTGGATTAATCTTCAACAGTTCCTGCTGGATCTGTGGATGTGGGGGTGCTGAGGAGCACGAGGAGGAGGAGGTATTAGAAGGAACGGGGGAGGGCCAGCGGCCGTCTGCACGCCAGGCTACTGAGGCACAGTGGGCAGGCCTTGAGCCACGTGGGAGGCGTGGTGAGGGGGCAGTGTGCCCTCCACTGACCCACAGCAGCCACCTTCTCTCAGCCCCCCGGAGCCCACTCAAGACCCTGTCCTCCACAGCTGGGGGCAGGGTGCTATTTATGAGCTCCCTCTTGCAGACAACAAACCCGGGCTTATGCTTCTGCCAGGGCCCCAGACACCTCACTTGTGCCATGAGGAAATCACCCCCTCTCACTTGTGGAAACCCTCCCCACCCCGTGTAGATTCCCAAGCCCTGCCTGGACGGCTGGACCACCTCCTCGTTGCCCTCTGTGCCCAGGCTCACTTCTATCTATCTGCAGCTCAGCTTGGCAGCCAGTGCAATCTTTCCAAAGGACGCTCACATTATCCCGGCCCAAACGGCCGCTCCCCCGCACATTCTCCTGCCCCGGAAGGAAGTGTGCGCTCTCTACCTGGCCTACTGTGGTCACAGTGACCAGACCGGGGCTACCTTCAGCCTCGTCTCCATCTCTCCTGTCCCAGGCACCATGAGCCCATCAGACTGAACTAAGCAGAGTGATGAAAATAAACAGTGAGTGCATTTTTAAACTTTATTATAGTAAAGGACATATTGTCATTAATCCCTTTCAAAATACTCCTTTTCTCACTTCAAATACGCGTATCTTATCATTTTGCCACTTTCTGGGGAGGTCTAAGAGTTCTCTGTTGGGAGTGTCCTTACGAGGTATGATCAAAAACACAGTGAATGCTGGTACCGAGTGCCATGAGTTGGAAAGGCAGGTTCACAAAAAACATTGTCATTGGGAGCATAGCCCAG
>PVKB01001628.1:255126-301431 GCA_004027205.1 Ctenodactylus gundi
TATGGTAAGCACTGAGCGACCCTCCAGCCCGGAAGGTAAATGTTTTGGATCAATTCAGGACACCAAGTTAGCCATGACAGCACAAGTAAAAACACTAGAGAAGCAAGACTTTCAGAACTGCTTCAGAAACTGGCAAAAATGATGGAATGTGCAGATTTGAAGCGGGAAGGAGTATTCTGAGGGGAATTCGTGGCAATGTGTCTTTTACCCTGATTTTAAAAAAAAAAAAGCCGAACACGCCATATGTTTGATATCACCTTGTATTTTCAGTTCCTTATGTCTGGGGTCTGGCGCCCACCCCTGGGTCTTTGCACACACTGCCTGCTCCTCTCCACCTGCCTCACTCATCCCTGAGACTTCAGCTAGGATGTGGCCGCTCTGGAAGCCCTCCCCGGCCTCTGAGCCCACGGCACAGGCTTCTGTGCACTCCCGGAACAGGCCCCATCTCCTGCACTGGACTGGAACAGCCTTTTTCCTTAGCTGTCTCCCTGCTGCTCAGGAGGGATTGTAGCAGAATGTGGGGCTGGCACCAGCCCTGGAACACCACGGTAGCTCCTCCGTAAATACTTGCTAATTGCCTTTGTTTTTCTATTGCCGCTTTTCCAGCTTCCCACACACACAGCAGCTTACACAACAGGGACTGATTGTTTTACAGCTTGTCCGGGGAGGGGGGCCAGAAGTCTGACTCAAGTCTCCCTTTTTCTAGAGGCTCCCGTGGGGGATGTTTTCTGGCTTGAACGTGCAGGGCATTGGCAGAACTAAGTGCCTGGCAGGTTGCGGGACTGACAGGTTTCTTGTTGGAGGTCAGGTAAGGGCCATTTCTGGCTCCTCGAGTGTCGCGAGCACTCTGTAAGAGGAGACAGACAGGACAGAGGCAGATGAATTTACCGTGGAAATGTTCTTTATTCACACAACAATCAATCAATCCAATTCGCAAATCAAACCATAATAAATCGATCAATTAATTAATTAAGCAGGAAAGCAAGCGTTGTTCTGCCTCTTAAACCTATTCCCGTCCTGGGTCCCTTATGCTTACCATGCGACATGCTCTTGACTACCGACGACACAGCCAACCCGCGTATGAGCTTGTCCAGGGCCCGCAGGTCTGTGGCTGGATCAGGACCCGCCGATAGCTGCCTGGCTGGACGTCACTCCTCTCCAGGGGGTCTCGCGCGAGGAGGTGTAGTCTCACACTCGGGAAGCGAGGAGGCTGGGGACTAGGAGCAAGATGCGTATCCTGTGTTCAGAGTCTGTGACTCCTACCTCGACCCTGAGCTTAGGACCAGGACGGTTCATATACTACTTTTATGCCCGCAAGCTAAGGATAGTGATTGTATCGGGGTCCACACGCAGGTGGACAGGGGCTCTGGTTATCGAACATGGGGTTCTGGTTATCGATCATACAAGGGCTTTGTCCGCAGGCTACAGATAGCGATTTCATCACACGGGGTCCACACGCAGGTGGCTCACAACTTATCAGTATCAGACAGAGCTTTAGGCGGTTTCCAGCAATTTACTTTATTGCACTTAGTATGGGTTTGCTTTCTCTTTGTAGTCCTCGTGCCATTCATACCAATACCTCCAAGTCTGCTCTCCACACTCTACCTGTGGCCTGGACATCAAGGCTACCCACTCCCTTGGTTTATGGGCAACTTCCTCCATCTTCAAAGCCAGTGATAGCAAGTCAATTCCCCCTCATGCTTCAAATCTCTCCTTCTTTTTTTCGCCACATCTCTCAGACCCAGGTAGGAAACGCTTTTCCCCTAAAGCACTCATGTGGTTAAATGGGGTCCACCTACACCAACCAGCACAAAGTCCTATCTCCATGTCTGCAACCTTAATCCCATCTGTGACGCCCCTTTCCCAAGCAACATTTGCACAGAAGTTAGGACATGGCACTTGAGGAGCTATTATTCTGCCCGCCATTGCTCAACGATTAAAGTTACTAAAATATCAGTGGGATGGAGAAAAGGATTGGATGTAAGGATAGAGCATCCTAGCACCTGGCACTATGCCTGTGCCCTGGCTGGTGGGAAGGTAGAAGGGCTGGGTTGGTTCCCAAGGAGGGTGTGGGTCCCTGGGAAGGTAGGAGGGGGCTGAAAGGGAAGGTCCAGTGTACAACTCTTTGGGGTCAGTGAGGGTGCATTGTCTGGATGAATTAAAACTCCAGCAATACTTAGTCTTTTGTGTCTGGTCTATTTCACTAAGAATTGACTCAAGGTGATTCTATCCATTCTCTTGTAAAGCTTCCTATCTTTCTTAATGGCTGCACATACACCAGATTTTCTTTACACATTCCTTTGTTGATGGGCGTGTAGGTTGTTTCCAGGATTTAGTTATTGTGAATTATGCCTCTTTAAACATGGATATGCACGTGTCTTTTAGGAAGTCTGTAGCTGAGTCAAATAGCATTTCTACTTTCATCTTTCTAAGGAATCTCCAAACTTCTTTCCATAGTGGTTGAGCCAGATTCCAATTCAACCAATGGTGTAGAAGAGTCCCTTTTTCCTCAAGGCCTCACCAAATTTTTTATTTAAGCCATTTTTTTTCCTGGACTAAGATGGAATCTCGATATTGTTTCGATTCACATCTCTCTGTTGGACAGAGATGTTGAACACCTTTTTGGAGGGTTGTTGGCCTTTTTTAATTCCTCTACTGAGAAGTTTTTCACTTCTTAATGAGGTTATTTATTTGGGGCTTTTTCTTTAGTTTTTATGTATTCTATATATTAATCCTCAGTCTGAGGCACAGATGGCAAAAATTTTCCCCCACTCCTTGGGCTGTCTCTTCACTCTGCTGACTGTTTTATTTGCTATGCGAAGGCTGCCTAATTTGATGTAGTCCTACTGGTTGATTCTCGCTGCTATTTCTTGTGCAGTTGGCATCTGTTCATGAAATCCTTTCCTGTCCCCATGTCTTCCAGCATTCCACCTATTTTATCTTCCAACAGATTCAGTGTTTCTGTTTTGATATCTAGCTCTTCAATCCATTTTGATTTGCTTTTAGTATAGGGTGAAAGGTATGGGTCCAGTTGCATTCTCTTACATGTGGAAATCCAGTTTCCCAACATCATTTGTTGAATTTGTGGTCATTTCTTCAGTTAATGGTTTTGGCCCCTCTGTTGAAATCCGTTGGCTGAGTTTGTCTCTGTGACCTCAGTTCTGTTCTATTGGTCTTTCTATTTTTGTGCCAGCACCATGTAGATTTAATCATTGTTGCTTTATAGTATACTTTGAAGACTAGAATTGTGATTCCTCCAACTTTGCCCTTGTTACTTTGGGTAGAATGGTTGAGAGGTAGACTTAACTATCCCTGGACTGGATATTGATCCTCCCATTTAAAAGTCAGATGTCAGACTTATGGACACTTAAAATACAAATATGATCAGCTAAACCCACCATCCTTTCTCCTATGGTGAGCTCATTTGCTTCTAAGATGCCACAAGTAGCCCAGGTACATTCTCCCTACTCATTCCTGGATCTGAGTGACAGTGTGTGTGCTGAGTTTATTCAATTTGCATCCCCGCAACTCATTGTCTCCAAAAGGACCTGACCCTAGCTTTGATACACACACCCATACTCATCCCCCCACTCCACCCCCCAACCTCACCATTCCCACAAGACCTCTGTGGGTCAAACAACAGTTATTGAATGTCTGGGATGTCAGAGGAGGTTCCACAACACAGGCATCCAAGCCAAAATCTCTTCAGATTCACATATGGAAAAAATATAATTGTAGGACTGGGAATTGAACCCACAGTATTTGCACTAAACTATATCCCAGCCCTTTTATGTTTAGTTTTTGTTTAGAGACAGGGTCTTGAGCAGTCACTCAAGTACCCAGGAAGTGCTCAAACTTGCAATCCTCCTGCCTTAGCCTTCCAAAGCACTGGGATTACAGGCTTACAGCATGGCACCTGGCTTAAATATCTTCTTAACACAAACATTCATCATTCACCAGAACTTTCTCGGTGGTCACACCACACAGCACCCTGGATGCTAACCACCTTTTTGGCCTTCCTCTTACTCTCCTCTTTCTGAGGGTAGCCAAGTCTCATTCTACACACAGAGTCACCGTGGTAGATTGAGTTACTGGCCCTTGTTCTTCACTCCTCCTTTTCCACGTGACCTTGCAGCTACTCTCCCTACAGGTGGAATATGCTTTCCTGCCCCATGGATGGGGCTCAGCCAACTGACCCATTCTGATCAATGGGATGTTAACAGACATGAAAGCTATTTTATAGTCTGCTCTCTTACACGTTGGCACCCCATGGGAAGAACTTTGCCTGGCTAATTGTTATTCCTTCAGTCGGGCCCAGCATGAAACCCAGGAGGCAGATCTGAGCTCAGCCTGCAAAAAGAAGCCACACCCAGGTGGACCCACACGTGGAAGCAGAGTAGCTCAGCTGAGTTTACCTTACATCAGCCAATCTTTAGCTGATGTGCAGAAACATGAGTAGAATAAAAAGCAAAATTGTTGTCTTTACATCACTGACTTTTGGAGCAGATTGTTTTTGCAGGCTGAGAGAGTAATTGGTGCTAGAAGTAGGGGAGCTGCCATCCCAAAACATCAAATATGAGGAACTGAGTTTGGGACCAGGTTACAAGCAGCAAGGATGCCTTTGCCCAAGGCTGGAAAGCTGTAAGGAAACTCAGAGGAGGCAGGAAAAGGCCCTCTGAGTTGAGCAGTAGAAAACATTTAGTAAAACTGTTGCTTGACTGGCAGAAAATTTATCCACGGAATTTTTAGAGTTGGGAGAAGACATCTAGAGGCAAGATGTCTTAAGTAGGACTTTCTGATAAATTAAGAAAGATGCTACTATGAGAAAGACACACTCAGAAAAGAACTGACTAGCTTTGCAAGAAATACTTAGGGAAAATAGAAGTCCAAAAATTGCTCCTTAAAAAATATAAGTTTCTGGCCAGCCATGGCGATGCATGCCTGTAATTACAGCACTAGCAAGGCCCAAGGGAGGAGGATGGTTAAGTTCCAGCCCAGCTTAGGCTACATATTGACTCCCTCTCAAAAAAGAAAAAAAAGAGTTTCTAATTTTCAGCCTTTCAAGACAGTAAAATATTCTTAAGTTAAAATAAGTAAGCTGGATGTGGTGGCACATGCCTGTAATCCCAGCACTAGGGAGGCAGAGGCAGGAGAATTGCTGTGAGTTTGAGGCAACACAGTGAATTCAGGACTAGCCTGGAATACAGAGAGACCCTGTCTCAAAAAAAAAAAAAAAATAATACAATTTGGGGGCAAAAGTAAATCAAGAGCATAAATCCTTTAAATTGCCAAAAGGGTTCAAACAGTATATTCCAACAAAATCTTGATGTCCCCAAGTATGAATAAGTTGAGTCTACAGAAAGAGCACATGTGATGCAGGCCTATAATCTTAGCACTCCAGAAGGCTTAGGCGGTGTCGCGAGCACTCCGTAAGAGGAGACAGACAGGACAGAGGCAGATGAATTTACCTTGGAAATGTTCTTTATTCACACAACAATCAATCCAATTCACAAATTAAACCATAATAAATCGATCAATTAATTAATTAAGCAGGAAAGCAAGCGTTGTTCTGCCTCTTAACTCTATTCCCATCCTGGGTCCCTTATGCTTACCATGCGACATGCTCTTGACTACCGGCGACACAGCCGACCCGCGTATGAGCTTGTCCAGGGCCTGCAGGTCTGTGGCTGGATCAGGACCCGCTGATAGCTGCCCAGCTGGACGGTCATTCCTTCTCCACGGGGTCTCAATCTCGGGACGCGAGGAGGTGTAGTCTCACACTTGGGAAGTGGGGAGACTGGGGACGAGGAGCAAGACGTGTATCCCGCGTTTAGAGTCTGTGACTCCTACCTCGACCCTGAGCTTAGGACCAGGACGGTTCATATACTACTTTTATGCCCGCAAGCTAAGGATAGTGATTGTATCGGGGTCCACACGCAGGTGGACAGGGGCTCTGGTTACCGAACATGGGGTTCTGGTTATCGATCATACAAGGGCTTTGTCCGCAGGCTACAGATAGCGATTTCATCACACGGGGTCCACACGCAGGTGGCTCACAACTTATCAGTATCAGACAGAGCTTTAGGCGGTTTCCAGCAATTTACTTTATTGCACTTAATATGAGTTTTCTTTCTCTTTGTAGTCCTCGTGCCATTCATACCAATGCCTTCAAGTCTACTCTCCACATTCAACCTGTGCTCTGGACAGGCGGGAAGAATGCCAAGTTCAAGCTCAGCCTGGGCCACAAAAATAAGCTAGGGATTAAGCTCAATGTGAAGGTGCTAAGTTCAATTCCTAATACCACAAAAAATATATGAGAAAAGGCTTTTGTCATATAGAATTGGCTGGAATCAAATACAGAGAAAACTCACAATGTTTTTTAGCGCTATGTATTGGCACGAGTACCATCCTCCTGGATGGAAAGAAGCAGAGATTTGCCCCATCTTTCTATGGGAATGTGCCAAGCTGAGAAAGCTGGTCAACCACCAGAAGTATATTCTTCCATGCTTTCTTCAAGATCTTCAGTGGTGGGTATGTAGCTCAAGGGGAGAGTGCTGGCCTGGCAAGTACAAGGTCCTGAATTCAATCTCCAATACCATAAAAAAGATACTTTTCAGAACTAACCAAGGAAGTTGTTGAAAAGTAGTTCCAAGAAGACAGAACCAAAAGCATTAGACAATAGGCTCAAGGACAACTCCAAGGAGAAACCAAGGACCTAATCTAATATAGAAATATAACTTAATTCCAGGATAAGGAGATCTGGCAATAGTTGTTCAAATGGGATTTCAGAATTGCTATGGCGGGCTGGAAGCATAGCTCAGTGCTCAACTGTTTACCTAGCATGGGCAAGGTCCTGAGTTCGATTCCCCACACCACATAAAAATTGGCCAGGTATAGTGGTGCATGCCTATCATCCCAGCACTCAGAAGGGAGAGGCAGGAGTGCTGTAGTGAGTTCAAGACACGTCTAGACTATAAGTGAGACCCCCCATCTCAAAAAGAAAAAAAGAAAAGAAATTGCTATGGACCAGTGATTGCTACATGCCTCACATTCCTCGCTCCTTTACAAAGAAGCTTCTATTGCAGGTATCTGATTCCTGTTCGACACTCATAGGCTGGGCACTGGGGGGAGGAGGCAGCTAATTTGTCTTTTTAGCACAGAGATTTTCGGGGCCATAACTAGACCTGATGAAGAACATAAATACTTGGAGCTTCACAATACTTTTGAGTCTGGGTGAGATTTCGGCAGGTCTGGAATGGTGGTGGATGTGTTTTGAGGAGGAATTTAAACAGCTGCAAGTCAGGCAGGCTTTGCGCACTTAATTTATTATCCCCAGTTCTTTGTTCCTGTGCCCATGCTTGGTGGCATATGACCTTGTAGTTTCTCGCTCTACAAACAGAATGCACCTTCCTACGCCCTGACTTTGGACTTACCATGTGACTTGCATGGCCTAATGAAAAATTAGAAAATAAGACAAAATGAAAGCTTACAATGCTTAGCACCTCTGACAGCATCACGAGAGAAACTTCTCTTGGGCAACTGCTATCTCTTTAGTCTACCTGAATGACTGACCCACGGTCTGCAAGCGGAAGGCTAGCCCAACTAAAAACACAAAGCAGAGAAATAGTGTTGTTATTGTTCTAATCCACCAGGTTGGGAGGTATTAATTATGTAACAATAGCTAGCTGCTACTACACTTGCCTTTTGCCTCTGCAGCCTTTACTCTCAAATAGATTCAGGCTCATCCTTGCATAGAAAACACACACACACACACACACACACACACACACACACACACACACACACACTGAGGTTCTCAATTGACCAGAAGAGCCTTCCTAAGATTACTTCCTTTCATGCATTCTACCTTGCTTAGAAGATGATCATAGTTTTAAGCCACAATCTTTGCATTTCTATTTTAACTGGTTTATCATTTGGAAATATGTTTGGTTACAAGAGAATAAGGGGTTTGTTTACTTGATAGATGAATGAATGGATATACAAAGTGTGTGTGTGTGCGCGCGAGCAATCTATGTTGTCAGAGATCTGGCAGTTTAGTCAATCTTTTTAAAATTCAGGCTTTATTGATCTTTAGCAAGGATATTTGTTTTTCATCTAATTAGTATAGGATTTATGTCTTTCCTTTTACCTTTTACTTTCTCTGAGTTTCTTTCTAACCTTTTAAATTAAGTGATTAACACATTTACTTTATAGTTTTATTCTCTGATAAAACTGGAGAATGTCAATTTCTGTTGCAGTCCACTTGTCCTAGAAGGGAGGAATGAACAAAAAGACGCAGACAAAAGGCACACACACATATAGGGGAAGACTGCAGCAAGGAGAGACTGAGCTCTTTATTTTTATAGGTCCCTAATCCAACCCCCTCTCTTACTCGCTGACCTTTACCCTAATTCTACCTTGCATTTCTTATTAGACCACCTAGCTTTGTTATCTAGTCAAGGAGTCTCAAAGTCTGCCATAGTCTGCTTGCATTTGTTTGCCACAAGCCAAGAGAAGCCCTCATTTGCAAGAGACCTCCAGCGCCTCCTTCTCTGTCTCTGTCTCCGGTGTGCAGGCAGTGGCTCACCTTGGGTGGCAAAACAAGAATTGTCTGAGACCCCAAGCCCTTCCTGTTTGCAGGCAAGAGCCCATCATCTCAGACTGTAAAACAAAAGACTACCTGAGATTCCAAGTCCTTCCTGTTTGCAGGCAAGGTCTCTTCATCCCAGGGGGCCAGACAAAGATATCTATCTCCTTTGTGAGAACAGAGTCAAACTCCAGACTAGTGTAATTATTTAAGCTTTGGTGGTCTGTGTCTTTAATTCTCGGTTCCCTTAAAATTTCCTTCTTAAAATTCTTTCTGCTAAGAATACAGATTTAACATATATATTTTCACTACCATTCAATTATAAATATTTAAAATTTTCCCTTTTAAACTTATTTTCATGAGTGCCTTTAAATGTCCAGTCTTATTTTTTATTAATAATTCCCTACATTACTAAAGATTAAGGATATATCTGTACAATTCCATTTCTTTGAAATTTGTTTTTGTTGTTTTTTGGCCTACCACACTATTTTTATAAATGCTCAAAATAGGTCATAAGATGGGGGAGGGGTGGGGGGCGGTGAAGGGAGGGAAAGGAGGGTAAGGGGGGACAAAAGGAGAGCGGGAAAGCCCTTGTCACTTTGACAAGAAATGTATGTGCACAGAATGCTCAACTCCATTGTAAACCTTATGTTCTGCACTTGTACATATCAATAAAATGGAGGGGAAAAAAGGTCATAAGATGACATACATTCTCCAGTTCTTGTGTGCAAAGTTCTATATATTTCCTCTTAGTCCACTGGTGCCAGTGTAGCAAAATACCTTAGACTGGTAACTTGTACACAATATGAACTTGTTCTTCACAATTATTTAGATTGAGAAGTCTAAGTTCAAGGTGCTGACAGGTTTGGTGTCTGGTGAGAGCCCAGGCTCTGCTTTTAAGAGTGTGCCTTGAATGCTGACTCATTCAGAGGGGGAGAAACTGTCCTCCTATGGCAGAGGGGAATGAAGGGAAAAGGAAGTCAACAACCCCCTACACTTCTTTTATAAGGTCATGAATCCCATTCATGAGTTTGGAACCTTCATGGGTGATCCCACCACCTCATGTCTTGGCAATCAGTTACACCTACATTCAAGCCATACTGACTAAAGAGTTCCATAGTCCCCACTGGGATAGTGAATCCATTCTTTTTAAAATTCTATTTATGTTCACTTTGTGTAGAGAGTTCATACCATAATCTGAAGCTATATTACTATTGGATACAATTCAGGATTATTATATATCTCGGGCATTATAAAATGACTTACATTATGCAACTTTTGCTAAGTTAAGCTGCAGACAACATGAATCATGCACTACACCAGCTCTTCAACTGCCCTCCTGGAGGTGATGCATGGTTGACATTACATCAAAGTCTCCTGACCACATGCTCCTCCCAAATCTCAGGGGCTTATAGCAACAGGGCTAATTTCTCCTTCACACTACATGTCCTTTGCAGGTCATCTGTGACACGCTTTCTTCATTCCAGGATCCAGAAAGAAGGAACAATTATCTTATCAGGGACGTGCTTTTTCTGCAAAGGGAAAGAGCGATGGTTCTCAAAGCTCTGCCTGGCACATACACATAACTCCCACTCACATTTCAGTGGCAACACCTGCTGCCCACGGGATGGCAAGTCAAGCCTCTCACAGGGAAGGCCAGCATAGTGTTGAGAACAATACTACAACCCACCACAACATTTCTAGTAACGCCTTTTGTTTTACATTCTGTTTATTCAGTGTTAACATAGCTAAACTGGCACAGAATCTTTTATTATCATTCTTATACTTCGAATTTTATGTTTGTGTTTTAAACACTATATACCTTGATTTTCAAAACATGCAGTGATGCAGTATCTTTTTAACAACAATAAAGTTTAGGGTTTTTAAATACAATACATACTTAAATACATACTTAGTATGATTACTGACACATTTGAATTTATTTTCTTCTTTGGGTTTTGAATTTTCCCACTTTTTATCTTATCTCATTTCTGCCATTATTTCCTTCTTTTCTTCCTTTCCTTTCTTTTTAAAAACTTCTACATTTTTCATCTTGCTTGGTTTAGAATTCTACTATTTTTCAATGATAGCCCTCAAAACACTAGTCCTCACATTGAATTAAAAGTCTAAAATTCCTCAATTTTTATGGACAATTTTTTAAATGAAAAGACTTTGGATTGATATTGATTATTTACAACTTCAATTCTGTTTTGTTTGTTTTGAGTCAGGGCTTTCTAGCTCAATCTGGTCTTGAGCTCACAATCTTCCTACCTCGGCATCCTGGTGCTGGTATTACATGTGTTATCATGCCCAGCACAACTTTAATTCTTCATCTCTAATCACTAGTGCCACCACCACCACTAAAAAATACTGACCGCTGGGCATGGTGGTATATAGGTCTATAAACCTAGCACTCTGAGAGGTTGAAGCAGATGGATCATAAGTTCAAGGCCAGCCTGGGCAACTTAGCAACTTAATGAGACTCAGTCTCAAAATCAAAACCAAAAAACAGACTCAGGAGTAGTACAGCACAAAAGCCCTGAGTTCCCTTGCTAGCAACATACACACACACACACACACACACACACCCCTGACAAATCTGCCTAACTTTACATTTGGGTTCCCACTTTTTTCCTAGCTTCAGATGATCTTCCTGACTTCCTTGTAAGTTTATCTTCTAGTAACTTTATATATTTTGTTGCAGTAATATCTGAAGATAGTCCACAATATTTTTGGAAATGTCTAAGTAAAATATTCGGCTCAAGAAACAAAATATGTGATAGCAAATGGTCCAAATCTGGAACGGTAGCCTAATGTCATGAGTTCTAGGCTGCTCATTCTTCTTGATTTGCCAGGCTTAGTATTTGCGTGTCACTTTATAGGTACATGATGGTGGCTGAACTTCCAAACTTCAGATCCGCTTATGAGGAAGGAAGAAAATTAAAGAGGCAAAGCACTTAAAGAACTTCACTAGAGGTCTTAGTGATGGTGTAAAACAAGACTTTTCCAGCATTCTCATTCAATTACTTCTACTTATTTATTACTGGCAAGAAGCTAGTAATATGACCATGTCTGGCCCAATTACTGACTCATGAGAATGAGACATCAGGATGGTTTGGGTCGGTTATGAGTCATCCAATGTCAGCAAAGGTGAAGGTCAACTTCCTCTGGGATCTCCCCAATTACCTGAACAAAATGACTTTGTTTTTTTTTTTTTTTCTTAAGGAGACTCCAAGAGGAAGGGAAATTCCTACAATACCTTATCTGTGAAAGACGTAGGATTAAAAAGAAACAAAGGAAAATAAAACAAACAAGGCTGGTGCATATGTCATCTAACCAGAATCTTCTTGATGTGCTGTTCTGCACTCGTCCCCTTTTCTTTTCTGGGCTTCGGTATTTGTTTTCTGTGGGTTTGCTTCCCGGAATTTTCTTGTAGAACTCTCTCGGAAGGTCCGGCCTCCGCTCTGCACTCTAGAGCCCAAGAAGAAGCAAGATGGGTACCATGTGAGGAACTGGGCGTTTTGAGCTAAGACAGACAAAATCGAACAGGCGTTCGACCAACTCTGACTAAATCTCTGTAGCTACTGGGATACGGAGTTAGAATGAATGCGCTCCAGCGCAAAGAGGAGCCTTGGTATCTAAACAGGTCTAAAGATCCGAGGCTCGAGTCACACCGCCGGAAACTTACCTCTTCCCTACATTTATGGGGTGTGGGCGGTGTACGACGGGTTGCTATAGGCAGGGCTTTCCACCCATCTTTGCGACCCTATGTTCAATACACTGGACAGGCACAATGTGGTGGACGCTGGTCCTCTCACTGAAAAATCCCTCAGCATCCACTACGGGCCAACAGCACAGTGAGCGATGCGGAAGCAGACAAGGTTTTTAACACACCTTCTCTTAGACAAGCTGAGATAGTTGAAGGTTTTAAAAGGGTTTCGAACACGGTTCCTTGCTCGCCAACTTCTATCAGTCTACTCAGACCCTAAATCAATAACTGACCTGGTCCACACTTCCCCCGCACAAGCGCCGCGGGAGACCTCGGCAAACTCCGCCCGGGACCAAATTACGCATGCGCACACCGCTTCCTCGCCGACGCACCCCCGGAAGTACTGCCAGTTTCGGGGGCGGGACCGCGGAGCGTTTCCGGGGGCGGGAGGCGCAGGCCAAGGCTGTCGCGGCCGCGACGGCTAGAGGAGGCCCGGCGGCGAAGAGGGTGCCTCGGGCGGGGGATGTGAGCTCGGAGCCCTGGGCAGGTACGGCGGGGTCTGAACCACGGGCGGCCGGCAGAGAGGAGGAAAGGCGGGGGGATGGCTAAGGACTTGTCTGTAGGCCCCGGCGCGCGCCGCCGGCGACACCGGGCCCATCCGATCGGCCGGGATGCCGGGGCCGCGCCGGTGGCTGGAGTCGGCTGCTCCAGGTCCGACCCCCACGGTTTCCAGCCCGTCTGGAGCGACACCAACGGCGCCCCCGTCCCCCACCCCGGGCAGCCTCTCGCCAAGGTCACCCCGCGGCGGCGGAGCTCCGCGGGCCGAAGTGCTTAGAGATCCCGCCCCCGTCCTTCCGTTGGCCTTTCGGGCGCGGGGCGGGTTCGATTTGGAGACCTCGAGTTCGAGAGGGCTTCGCCAGCCGAGGCCGGGAGAGGGGCCGAGCCTGGACTTCAGGGGTCTCTGTTTCCTCCTGTGTTTCATCCCTGTTGCTGGCCCTATCACCTGTTGTCACCTGACTTTTTTGTCCCCCAGCCTGGCCCCCTGTCATTCTCCCTGGAGATGTTTCTTTGTATCCGGACCTGCTCACTTATTTCTGCCTCCACCTCCTGGCTTTTGACCCCGTTTCTACCGCCTAGTCCTTTCTCTTATTCAGGCTAAGAATGTCAGGCCAGCATTGTGTTCGTGTGTCTTGTTGCTTTCTGCCAGTTTTGTGTCTGTCTCTCCTAATTGGGTTTGTCTAGGTGGAGCCGGGCAGGTCTGTCCGGACCTCTGAGCCATGTAAGGTGACTCATGACCCCGTGAAACTCCCGCACAGGTGACATTCCCAGCGGGCCGCGGCCCGGCGTCGGCTGTGATCTGTATCACGCAGCCTAGCACAGTGTCACGGTGTAGGAGCCCCTGGCCGCCAGACACCACCAGACCTATTTCAGCACCAAAGCAGCGTGATGAATTTTCACTTTTTCTTGCCTGGAGTTTCTCACACCTGCGCAGTTCTTCACATCTTTGCTCCATCCACCTACCCCTTATGTCCTCCAGGGAACCTGGGAGCCACTCTTTGAGTGACAGCTGTTTAACCAGTCCTCTGTACAGGCTAAGGAAGGTTCAGGTTGAGATCTGTCTTTGGTTCAGTAGCAGAATTTCTGGGAGAGCTTCATGTATAGCTCAGAGATTTGTGTCAGTATCTTCAAAACTTACTTAGAAGTTTGTTTCCTGCTTTACCAAAATGCCAATGGAGAAATACTGTTTGAAACTTACTAAACATGAGACCTAGAATAGAGAAATCCAGAGAGACAAGTGTATATAGAACAGTTTGCCAGGAGCTTTTAGGGGTGAGGCAGGCATAGGATAAGTACAGTGTTGGGGTTAATGACAAGTTCTGGTAATGGATTATGGAAACAGTTCACATCATTGTTAACTCACTCACACTGAATTGTACACTTAATAATGTTACAAATGCCAAGTTTTATGTTTGTGTATTTGTACAATATGTACAAAAGTATTGATTGGAGACCTCTGAAACCAGTAAGCTGTTTTTAAATCTTATCCTTAATATTCTGTAGCTGTTAGGAACATTTAGTTGAACTTGTTTTTATTGATGCATACTCTTCACAGCAATGGGTACAGCTCCAGGCCTAAGGAAAGGAATTTGGTTAAATGAATTAGTTAAAGTCTTCCTCAAGGTTTCTGTTTGCAGCAGATTCCTGCCCTGGCTCCCCTTTCTTCATCTTCTTTGGAATCAGTACAGAAATCTACTGCTTTAGGAGAAAAGCCAAGAAAGATTTTACTTTTCACCAAAGAAAACTTACAAGATTGGAAAAATAGTCCTCTTATTATCATAATAGAAATGAGGTGTTACTTCTTTTTAAAATATGCCTCGGTTTTAGTGTTTGATTCTTTCCTGAAAATCTTTGGTTTGCCTTAAGGTAGTTTATCAGGTATTCTGTTAAGATGTTAACAGCTGAATTACTAACTGTATCTCATCACATTTTAGATGCTACTGTTACATGTATTACCAAAAATGGAAAAACACTCATTAAGCAACAGCAATGCTTTATCATTTGGACTTTGTATTTTATTCTTAATTGAAAATACTCTGACTTAGACTTTTAAAAAAATATCAATACGTGTATAAAAAGCAAAGTAAGTAAGAATAAAATGTTCCTTAAACTTAACATTCCAAGCCCTGCTCTTCTGAGTACTTTCAACTCAGACTTGTGCTCATGGTTTTTCCACATGGAGTCATCCTTGGTGCCATCAGAAGCATTCGTGTAGTTCCCAGGAGTGCTGTAGCATTGTCTTAGGCAGTAACAACTGTTAAAACTGCCACCTAGTGATCCTTCCGTGGTTTCAGAAAGTTTTAAATGTGAAAAAAGTATCTTAAAAATCAGTGCTATATGATCATTTAATGAACTTTTCCTTTTCACCCTATTCACAGTTAAAAATAGTTTTGTCTTATTTGTAACTATTGAAATAAAAATTCATACATTAGCATGTGAGTAATAATTTTAATGAAGTAAGTGCTTCTGCTGAGCTTCTTGAATTCTCACGCATGTGGTGGGTGTGGTTTAAAGTCTCCTTGGCTTTATTGAAGGGCAGTAGTCCGGTGACTGTTAAACGGAGTTTAGTGCCTAGAACACTGCCTTCTCTTGAGCCTCAAGTTTACTTCAGTGGAAATTTTGAAGTTTCTAGTAAAACACTCAGCCGTGGCTTCAAATTAAAGAGAGTCATGAATCAAACTTCACAAAGTAGGTGGCTTGCTTTTAAAAATCTAAAAATGGAGTTTACTACGTTCTTATGCTAAAATGTTCCAACTAGGAAAAGATACGAAAATGCTGATTGACAATTGTCAGGGAACCAAATGCATCCTTCCAAAGGATATTTAT
Organism: Ctenodactylus gundi; assembly: GCA_004027205.1. Classification (NCBI taxonomy): domain Eukaryota; kingdom Metazoa; phylum Chordata; class Mammalia; order Rodentia; family Ctenodactylidae; genus Ctenodactylus; species Ctenodactylus gundi. Next base: position 270,807 of record PVKB01001628.1, read on the forward strand.
TTTTATTTTATTTATTTTGGATCTGGGCTTTGAACCCAGGTCCTTGTTTATGCTAAGCATTTCTCTACCAGTAACCCCCAAAAGGTATTTTAATTCTGCAAAATTATATTGGCATTGGCCCTGTTGGTGTCCTACTTCTAATAAATGTGCCATGATAAAATAAAATGTTAACAGTGAACGAGGTTAGTCAGGGGTACTGGGTAACTCTGCAGAGTCTTTGCAACTTGTCTGTAAATGTAAAACTACCACCAGATAAAAATTTTATTTAGAAAATATAATCCAAGGCTCATCACACAGGCTTGTGTGACACAGCACTCTGAGAGATTATAGCCCAACTTAGTAACCTAGTGAGACCCTGTCTCATAATCAAAAATAAAAATGGGCTGGGAGTGTATAGTTCAGCAAAGGCTCAATCCAGTACCGAAACAAAGAGCTAGGCTGGGTACATCTGTGTAGTCCTTGTGAGGAGGCTGAGACAGATAATTTGAACCCAGTAGTTGGAGACCAGCCTGAGCAAGGTAAGGAGACTCCATCTCAATTAAAAAACGTGTAGATTAAAAATTTAAAAACAAAATGGCAGAAACTGAATTCCTAGGATGAAAGAACATGGAACCCAAAACACTGTTTAGTTTTCTTTCTGCTCCTTACGTGCATAGTGTTAACTAGGGAGGCACTGTATATAGTGAGTGGCACCAGCATTTTTTACATTTTCAACAAGACCTTTCCTTTCAAAGGTCACTATGAATTCATTTGAAGCAAAACTGAGGAATGGACCTCTCTTCCTTATTCATTAATATTGCCTTTTTTTTCCTTTTCCTTTTTTTTTTCAGATAGTTTTGCTCTGTAGCCCAGGCTGGTCCTGAACTCACTGTATAACTGAGTCTGGCCTAAAACTCACGGCGGTCCTCCCTCAGCCTCCCAAGTGCTGGGATTACAGGCTGATATACTTTTGATGGCCATGGCATAAGGAACTTTATCCCAGGAATACAACTTGGTGTTAGGTAAGCTATAAACTTAGCAGTAAAACTTTTTTTTTTGCAAGTTGTAGATACTTTATTTGTAAAGGTGAGGACAAAAAGAAATAAGAACAGAGGGGTAAACACCGCGTACTGGAAGGAGCCCTGAAAAAAGTTGCCCGTAAACCAGTTTTTAAAATTTGCTATTATAATGTTTTATTTCAGCAAAAATAATACTGTAGTTTTTCAGAGTTTTTAATGGCCTAGACCAGATAGTTCATCCTTCTCTTCTGAAGAGGAAGCACGGCACATTTAAAAACTAATTGTTGCCAGACGTTGCACTGAGAAAGAGTTTTAATTTCAGAGAAATTTGCTGCTAACTGACTTCTTCATAATTACATTTCTTTTAACACTTGAGCCTTGACATGCCCCTTAAAAGATGTGTAACTTTGGGCAGGTCTTTTAATCAGGGCTTCAGTTTACTTCTCTTTAAAATGAGTGTGATGATAACAAGAGTGTTGCAAGACCCAAGTTTACATGGTGTGCTTTGTGGGTTGTAAAGCATTTGACTAATGTAAAGAATTTCGGTAGGCATGGGGTGCTGGTATTTTTGTACATTTGTGCCAGACTTTAAATTTACTAAAGCAACATTTACTGTGTTTAAATGTGCTTTCTACAGCAAGCATGCAAATTACCATATGCTCTCATTAAAGAAGTCTCTTAAAAGCTTCAAGACAAGTAGCTGGTGGGTCTGCTGTCTTGTTACATTGCTGTCCTCTTTAGGATGTCTAGTCCTCATTTAAATGATGTATAAACTTGATGTATCGTTTCCCAGCTGAATAATAAATATTGGCTACTATGAAATTAACCAGTTAGAAGTGGTCTTGGGCGTCTTTTTGTTCAGAGACTTTTCAGTATGTTGCTCATTATCTTCAGCTTTATAAAAGTTGGTTAGTGTCTATGTGGATACAAAGACTAACTGGGATGAGTATATCTGTTTTAGAGCTGTTGCTGTTGGATTTTAAAGACACATTCTCTTTCTCTTTTTCTCTCTCTGGGGATTTGAACCCAAGGCCTTTGCTCTGAGCTGTATCTCCAGCCCATATTTGTTTTTGATGTTGAGTCAGGGTCTTGCTAAATTGCCCAGGCTAGGCTCAATCTTGCACTCTCAGCCTTTCATAGTGCTGAGATTACAGGCCTGTGCCCCCAGGCCTAGCTTGGATTCTTTTTTAGATTGTGTGCAATATGACATGTAAACTTGGTGGTACTTTATTAAGTTTTGTTTCAGGTTGATAAATGCCCTGGAGTTTATGAATATGTTGTTCATATGTAATTGTAGATCATTTATATTATTTGTGAAAATGGTATTCACCTCTACCTTCTAATTATCCCAGTGGGCCTGAACATGCCTGTGAGTTTAAATCTCATCTTTACTGCTTGCTATTAAGATGCCTGTAGACAAACAGGTGGGCCTCTTTGTTTATATTCTGTTCTGTATGGTGGGAACAAAAAGTATTTATCAAGAGGGCTGTGGTAAGGTTAAATGAGAGAGCGCATGAGGTGCTTTGCACAAATACCGTACCAGAGTATGCAAGGCTGTGTAGTTGGTCCTCAGAATCTGTGGCTTCTACATAATGGATTCAGCCCATTGCATATTGAAAATAACTCGGGAAAAACATTTGCAGCAATACTAAGTATATGCACGCCCTTTCCTTGTTATTCCTTACACAAGACAGTGTTAACAACTGCGTTCCTAGCATTTACATCGTATTAGATATTACAGGTAGTCTTAAGATGTTTCAAAATACTGTGGAAGATGTGAACAGGCTATGCCATTTTACATAAAGAACGAGGGAATATGCAGATTTAGGTATTTGAAGATAGTCTTAGAACCAGTCACTCGCAGATACAGAGAAACAACTGAATTTGTGTGTGTGTATTTTTATATGTATGTACACTTTGTTTAATAAATTGTTGCTGTTATATTAACTGACATTTTCGTAGTTGTGAACCTTCAGAATTGGCATTGGTACCTCAGTTTACCTGTTTTTTTTTTTTTTTTTGACACAGACTCACTGTGTAGCCCAGGCTGGTCCTGAACTTACTATGGAGCCCATGCTGGCCTTGGACCCATGGCAATCCTCCTGCCTCAGCCTCCCGAGTGCTGGGATTACAGGCGTGCTCTACCACATCCAGTTTATTTGGTGCTGGGGAATCGAACTCGAGTACTTATCACTTGACCTAGCATTTGCTAGGCAAGCAACTTAGCCCCTGAGCTGTTCCTCCAGCACCTCAGTTTACCTTATTTAGTCTTTTTAAAATATTTGTGATGTTTTGTAGAGGTATCATAAACATTTAAGAGGGTTTTTTTAGCCTGTAATCCCAGCACTCTTGGCTGAGGTGGGAGTATCTCAAATTTGTGCCAAGGCTGGGCAAATTAACAACATAGCAAAACCTTGTCTCACAGCTTCAAAAAGTAAAACTAAAAAGGGATGGGGATATAGCTCAGTGTGAAGGCCCTTGGTTCAATCCCCTGTACTAGGAAAAAATAGTAATTCACATATTTTTATACCCATCATCACAAATGTATTTTAGAACTTTTGACTGTCCCTATGAGAAATGCAATTATCAGTCACTTTCTGTTTTTACCCCCTAGTTCCTTTATTTATGGATTTGCCTATTCAGAACATTTCATAAAAATGGAATCTTATGAGATGTGGACTTTTCTACCTAGATTTTTTCTTTACATAATGTATTCAAGGGCCTCAGTGTTGTCATGTCACTTATTCTTATGCCAAATAATATTCCATTGTATGGGAATTCCATGTTTTCTTTATCTAGTCTAATCATTATTTAGTCCTCACCTTAAGTTTCCAGTTTTGGACTTTGGTGCATAATGCTGTTAATGATCATTCACATCATGTACAGGGTTTTGTGTGTAGATCATCTGTTTTTATTTCTCTTGGTTATATATTAGGAGTAATTACAAGATCATGTTTCACTGTTTGAGAAACTGCCAGCGCTTTTCTGCAGCAGCTGCACTGTTTTCTGTGCCTTATACATAATCTCCACACATCCTCACTAACACCTGTTAATGTCTGTTTTGTATACCACTCTAACTTTGCAGGTGAGACCAGGTTTCTTAGAGTTCCCTAATGGATAATGATACAAAACATTTTTCATGTGCTTATTATTTGTCTATGTTCCTTAGAGAAATGTCTGTTCATGTCTTTTGTCCGTTTTCAGTAGGATTGTCATTTTATTGACATATAAGAGTTCTTTGTGTATTCTGGAATACAACTCACTTAGTAATTCATTAGTAATATGATCTTCAAATGCAGTCAGATATAGACAATCCCGGAGAAGTGGATTATTCCTTTGCTTGCTTTCTTGTTTTTTGTTTGTTTTTTTTTTCTTCTTTTTTTGAGACAGGGTCTTTCTTTGTAGCCCAGGCTGGCCTCAAACTCAGGACAGTCTTCTGCTTTAGCTTCCCAGGTACGGGGATTACAAGCACCACCACCACCCCTCCCCCCACACACACACCCCTTGTCCCTTCACTGCGTTGATGATATTGTGGGTGCCTGCAGTTCTGCATCTTCCTGCCCACCACTTCTCCCAGTCCCAGCAGTTTCTCTTCTATTTTCAGACCCACCCTTATGTTCACTACTTCAAACCTAGACTATACTTGCTGACGTCTTGTAACTGGGGTCCACTTTAGACTTTAGTCCATCAACAGATTAACACTCCTGAGCCATGATTCACAGCATCTCCCTCTGAAGTCTTTGGTGCTGCCCTCATTGCTCACATCTAGTGAACTAACTCAGCCTCCATCGGGGCAATTTCGTTTGTCCCTTCCAGATTTATTCTCTACCACTGTCTGCCACTTGTTAAATGGAAACACAGATATTGATACAAGTGATCTGAGCATCACCAGAGTTGATCTTGTCTAGAAGAGAGCCAAGGGACATGTTGGGAAATGGCTTTCTGGTGGTAATGTTACTTTTGTCTGGAAGCTTGCCCTCAGTGTGATGGCTCCAGTAACTCCCTTTCTTACAGATCATACTCATAATGCACTAAACACACAGAAGATGAAATAAATCAGAATGCCATTAGACTTAGGATTTTCTATGTTAGTAAAGGAAATTTTCTTGTAGGTAGTTTTTCCTTTGTTCTGTTTTGATGCCAGGGTTTTATATAAAATTAATTAGTAAACTACTTTGTATTTTTTATTCCCTTGCCTCCTATTCCCCCTTAACATTTTTAGTTCAATAGAATATAATAACATTATGTAGTCACATGTAATCAGATGTGCCCTATGTGTTTCTGTTTGAGAGAATTTATTTGTTCTCTGTGACCTGTGTAAATTTCTGTTCTTTGTTTTCTTTATCCTGTCTGTAATTCAATCAGCACCCACCCCTTTTTTAAAGTCATTCCTGTTTTGTCTCAGGTTTCAAAGTCTGTTTTCATGAAGTTTAAGCTGGATGTGTCACTGAGCTATATGGACATGAAAGATTAGCCTGAGTAGAATGTCAAGGGCTAGAGTGTGGGCCCTGGGTACTTCCCAGAGAGCTTAAGCTCCATGTTGTTGGTGTGGGTGTGTTGGTACAGTTGTGACACTAGAACGGGAGCCTCTGTTGTGTCCTTGGTGGCTGGGAAATGCTGGCTTTGCCTTCCTTGGTGGCTAAGCCCCATTCTCTGATTTTTTTTTTTTATCCCTTCCAAGGTAGTGTGTAACTTTTGGCACCTAAGTACCAGCCCTAGCTGACTGTTGCCAGTCTGTAGCACCTGTCTCTCCCATGACCCACCCTGGCTATTAGTTCTGGGCCTTCCAAATGAAGGGGTGTCATGATCTGCTGTACCAGGATTGCCTGTAGCAGGAAGAGAAGTTAGAGGAGCAGTGTGTCCCTTCAGTCTGTTCCCATCTCTACACTGCATCTGTAATTTCTTAAAGTTTGTGGCATATACATAACACTTACATCCTATAAATCAGGCTAATTTTATCGTATTAGGTTATTTCAGTAAGGATGTGATAAATGCAAACATGCGCCTATCTTGATGTTGTCATCTTACCTTGGCACCAAAGTTTTTATTGGTAGGACATACAACTCTAGAGTACATCAGTCTAAGTCCCGGCCCCCTATTTCCTCCTAGGTTTGTAAGTCTCTTGTGGTGCTTTTGTCAGGCTTTGCCTTAAATAAGTGTGAACATGTTTGTTTGTTTGTTTGTTTTAATCTCCCCTACCAGATTATAAACTCTCCAAGGACAGTATCATTTCTTGATTGTCTGTGAAATCCTCCATAGTCCCTTATATATGTTATAGTAAGTTAATTAACCTAACTAGTTGAAACAACTGTAGTCTTAATATACGTTATAGTTGCTTGTGAGTATAAATACTACTTTATTTTTATTTATTTATTTATTTATTTTGAGACAGGGTCTCACTGTAGTCTAGGCTGGTTCTTAGCTCACTCTGTAACCCAAACTGGCCTTGAACTCATAGCAATCCTCCTGCTTCAGCTTCCCAAGTGCTAGAATTATAGACATGCGCCATCACACCTATCTTATATGGTGCTAGGGAATCAAACTCAGATACTTAGCATTTGCTAGGCACATGCTTTAAAATCTGAGTTATTCCTCCAGCTCCATAAATACTACTTTATAACAAGAAAACCTATAAGAGACTTTGCATGTTCCTAAAGTCAAAGAATACAGAGAAATGTCACATTTGCCCAAATTTAAGGTTAGAGGTCTAAACTAAGTTACAAGGACTATTGCCACCAACTTGACACAGTTAAAGATACATGACTTTTTCTTTTCCAGTTTTTTTCTTTTTTCTTGTGGTGAAATAGGATTCAATTTGTCATTTTAACCTTTGTTTGTAGGGGGTGGAGGGTATAAAGATTGAGTCCAGGACCATTACACTGAGCCACATCCCAACCTTTTTTTTTTTTTTTTTTTTTTGAGACAAAGTCTTGCATCTTTCTGAATTGCCCAGGTCGGGCTTGAATTTACAGTCCTCCTATGTCAGCCTCTCAGAGCACTGGGAGTCCAGGCCTGCACCACCAAGCATGGCTCATTTTAGACATCTCTGAGTGTACAGTTCAGTGGTGTCAGTTGTACTCAGTGTTGTACAACTAATATTACTGTTTGCAATTTTTCCATCACCCCAGACAGAAGCTTACCCATTATGCAGTAATTCCTCGTTCTCCTCTTCCCAGTTCTCCTAGAACCTGTCTTTATTAATTTGCCTGCTGTACATTTGAAATGTGACAGAATACACATATGGCTGTTGACCCCAGGTCAGGAGGTCTGTGTATGGCACCGTGGTGAGGCCTGATGGCCCTGTGTGTAGTGTCCTCTTTCCTAGTCTTGTTTTGTGTTAGGTACCAAGCAACTGTGTCCAATGCAGAACTTCCAGGGGAATCATAGAATGCATCTATTCAGGGCACGGCTGGGTCCATGACGTTTTTCCTGCGTGTTTCTGCTGCTGCTTTTGTCTTTTTTCCCTCGTACTGGAGACGGAGGTACATCTCCAGCATCTCCTTTTTTTGATTTCATGCCAGGTTCTGCCGAAGTTGCCCAGGGTGGAGTTGAATTTGCAATACTCTTGCCTCTGCTTCCTGTGGACCTGGACGTTGTTGGAGCCACCAGCCTAGTTCCAGTAATTCTCTGACATATAATAATTGTTTCATTGTAACTGTGCTTTTCATAATTTTTCACTGTACATGTAACATTCAGATTGATCATTATTTATACTGATTTGTGAAAAAAGATACTGAAAATTGACCAAAATATTTGCCTGTCAGAGACATTTCATGAAAGTGAAATTAAAACATTCGTCTTTTTATGTCTGGTTTATTTCAGTTAATGTAGTGTTTTCAATCCTGCAAGTCAGCATGTTTCGGAACTTTATCACGATGTAATATTTTATTTTTTGAGCCTGTCACACTTGGTTATCCATTCATCTATTGATGAACCCTTGGATTGTTTCTGTCTTTTGGCAGTTTGGTGAATAATGCTGCTATGAACGTTTGCATATGAGTATTGGGATTGCTGTGGTTTAGCATATATACCTAGGAATAGAATTGTGAGGCATATGGTAAGTCTATGTATAACTTTTTGAGGAACTGATAGACTTTTACAAAGCAGCTGTACCATTTTACATTCCTCAGCAGTGTATGGGCATTTTATTTTCTCTGTATTCTTACACTTAATTTTCCATATTTTTATTACAACCGTAATAGTAAGTGTGAATTGACATCTGATTAGTTTTGATGTGCATTTCCCTCATAGCTAGTGAACCTCTTTTTATATGCTTATTGGCCATTCGTGTATCTTTGGATACTATCTATTCATGTCCATAAGCCCTTTTTATTGATGTACCTTTTCTCTTTCTTTCTTTTTCTTTTCTTTTCTTTTTTTTGAGACATGGTCATGCCCTGTAGCCAGGCTAGTCCTGAGCTCACTGTGTAGCCCTGGCTGGACTTGGACTCATGACAGTCATCCTGACTCAGCCTCCTGAGTGCTGAGATAACAGATGTGCACCCTCACACCCGGGTTATGTGATGCTGGGGAATCAAACGCAGGGACTTGGACTTGGTAGGCAAGCACTTTAACCACTGGTCCATTCCCCCAGCCCCTCTTTTTGTTACTAAGCTGTGAAGTTATACACACACATGCACACACACACACACACACACACACACTCTGGATATCGGGCTATATTTGTATCGTGTATATGATGTGTACATATTTTCTTCCTTTCTGTGGACTGTCTATTCATTCCTGGTAGTCTTTTTGTTTTGGCTTGGTTTGGTTTTTGCTTTTACTGTATGAGGGATCAAACTAAGGACATCACACTGTGAGCTATACTACCCCATGTGCTTTTATGCCTAGAAGTTAATTTTTTTTTGAGTCAGGGTATCGCTCAATAGCTGGTCCTGAACTCATGTAGCCCAGGCTGGCCTTGCTCTCACAGCAGTCCTCCTGCCTCAGCCTCCCACGTGTCGGAATTATAAGCATGCGCTACCACACCCAGCTTTATATGTGGTGCTGGGGAATTGAACTCAGGGCCTTGCACTTGGAAGGCAAGTACTTTAACTGCTATATCATTCCATCCACCCCTAAAAGTTAATTTTAATGAGGACCAGTTTATTTTTTTTGTTGCCCATACTTTTGATGTCATATGTAAGAATCACCTGCTAAAACCAGCATCAAGCCAACTTACCTATTTTCTTGTAAGAGTTAATAGCTCACTTCTGGGGCTGGAAGAATGGCACAGCAGTTAAAGCTCTTTCCTAGCAAGCACAAGCCCCTGAGTTCAATTCCCCAGCACCACATAAGCTGGGCGTGGTAGCGCACGCCTGTAATCCCAGCACTCAGGAGACTGAAGCAGGAGGATTGCTGCGAGTCCAAGGCAAGCCTGGGTTACATAGTGAGTTCAGGGCTAGCCTGGACTATAGAGTGAGACCCTGCCCCCCTCAAAAAAAAGTTTATAGCTCAGTTCTTATAAATCTGTGATCCATTTTAGTTTTTGTCTATGGTCTAGCTTCATTCTTGGGTATTCATTTCCCATAGCACAGTTTGTTCAAAAAACTGCTTATTCTCTATTGAAGACCTTAGCACCCTTTTTGTAAGTCAGATTGACCCCAGATATAAAGGTTAATTTCTGGGTTTTTAGTTCTGTTCCATTAATCTATATACCATATTATGTCAGTATCACGCTGGTTTGATTATTGTAGCTTTGTATTAAATTTTGAAATTGAGAAGTGGGAGTACTCCAACTTTATTGTTTCAAGAGTGTATGTTTATTCAGTTCCCTTAGAATTCAGTGAGTTTTAGGATGGGATTTTTCTATTTCTGCTAAAAACTGCTGTTTGGTTTTTGATGGGGTTTGCACTAAATCTTGCTATTGTTTCGGGTAGTATTCTTTCACAGTGCTTTGTAGTTTTAGGAATCCAAGTTTATGTTTTATGGAGTTGGTTAATTCCTAAGGGGGTTTTTTTTTTGTTTGATTGATTGTTACTGGTGTATAGATTTTTGTGTTGTAACCTGCTATTTTCCAGAATTTATTAGTATTATCACTTTTATGTGGAATCCTGTGTTTTCTATAGAAACAGTCCAGTGATTTTTGAACAGTAATAGTTTGGCATCTTCCTTTCTAATTTAGATGTCTTTTATTTATTTATTAATTGCTTTGGCTGGAACTTCCAGTGCTGTGTTGACATGGTAAAAGCAGGCATTTTCATCTTATTCCTAATCTGAAAGAGAAAACTCATTTCTTCACCATCAATTATGTTATTATCAGTGGGTTTTCTGTACATGACTTTTATTATGTTGAGATGGTTTCCTTCTGCATTGTATCCAGGTTATTATTTTTTGGCATTGCAGGAAATTCAGGATTTTGTCAGATGCTATTTCTATGGCAGTTGAGATGAGCATGTAGGGTTTTTCTTCATTCTATTAATAAAATGATGATATTCTATATTGAACTAACCCTGTATTCCAGAAATAAATTCCACTTGGTCATGGTATGTCATTTTTTTAATAGGCCTCTGGATTCATTATGGTAGGGTTTCAATATTTGTACCAATATTCATAAGAGACTCTACTGGTGTATAGTTTATTTTTGTTTTTATTATAGTGATTTTACCTGACTTTGGTACCTAGGCACTGCTAGCCTCAGAATGAGTTAGAAAGTGTCCTCTCCTCTTCGGTTTGGTTTTTTATTGTTTGCTTTGTTCTTTTTCTTTTTTTTTTAAGAAAAGTTTGAGAAGGACTGGCATTTTTAAAAATGTTTTTAGAATTTATCGTGAAGTTGTGAAATCCAGGGCTATTTGTTGTGATGTTTTGATTAGATGATTCAAGATTACTCTTTATGAATGTGTTCACATATTCTATTTTTGTTGTCAAAAATCTTGGTAGAAATTTTCCATTTCATCAAGAATATTCAGTTTGTTGGCATAAAATATTTTGTAGTATTCTCCTATAATCCATTTTATTTCTATAAAGACAGTAGAAATGAGTTTTCTTTCATTTCTTATTTTAATGACTTGTGTTTTCTTTTTATTCTCAGTCACTTTAGCTAAAGGCTTATCAATTGTGTGTTCTTTTTTAAAAAATTAACTCATGTTTTCATTCATTTTCCTCTAATTTCTCCTTTTAATCTCTGCTCTATTCTTTTATCATTTCCTTCGTTTCACTTTTTTTTTGCCTTTCTGTCATTAAGATGTACAATTGGGTTATCAATTTAAGAATTTTTTAGTGTAGGTGTTTATAGGTCTAAGTTTCCCTTCAAACACTACTTTTACTGTCACTTGTAAGTTTTGATATGTTGTAACCTAGTTCTAACTTATTTCAAGGCATTTTCTAATGTCCCCCATGATTTTTTATTGACCTATTGATTGCTTCTTAAGGGTGGTTTTTGATTTCCACATATTTGTCAGTTTTCAGTTTCTGTTTTTGATTTTTAGTTTCATAGCATTCAGAAAATGTTTTGTATGATTTTTGGCCTTTAAAATGTGTTAGGATTTGTTTTGTGGCTAATTTGTGATGTATTCTAGAGGATGTTTTACATGTACTTGTTGATTTGCATGCTCTGTCTTAGGCTTAATTGGTTTTTAATATTTTACAATTTCTTGACGCATGTTTTGTCAATTTTTCCTATCCATTGTTAAAAGTAGAGCATTGAAGTTTCCACCTATTATTGTAAAACTGTATTTCATCCTTTAATTCAGTCCATTTTTTGCTTCATGTATTTTGGAGTTCTATTATTAGGCATGAATGTTTGTAATTATTATGGCTTCTTGATTGTTTGAGCCTCTTAAATGAACATAAAGTATTCCTTGTCTTTTGTAATTTCTTTCAACTTGAAAGTTTGTTTTTGTTAATACAGCCAGTCCAAGCCTCTTTGTTACTTTTATTTATTTATTTGTTCATTTATTTTGGTAGTGTATCATTTTGATTCTCTTTTCTGCAGAATTTCTATTTGGTTCTTTTCTATAATTTGTATTTCTTAGTTGACTTTATTCTGCTATTCCTTTATCTTTTCTCTAATTCCTTGAGCATATTTAAGACAGTTGGTAAACCTTGTGAGTAGTAATCCTGTCTTAGTTTATTTTCTGCTGTTATAACAAAATACTTGAAACAGGGTAACTTATAAAGAATAAGTTTATTTGACTTACAGGGCTAGGATGTCCAAGAGCATAATGCTGGTATCTGCTTGTTGAGGGCCTTCTTGCTGTACTATAACAAAGTTACAGGATACCACACGACAAAGTAACATGCTTGCTTGCATCTCTTTTCTTACAAAGGCATTAACACCATCATAGAGGCCCCAACTTCGCTACCCAATCTGATCCTAATTACCTTGCAGCTTACCCCATCACCACCAACCATTAACACATTAATTTAGGGACTAAGTTTTTACACATGAACTTTGGTGGAAAGGACTCAGTATTCATATTCATAGCTAAGTCTTATGTCCGAGTTTCTTCAAGGGTAGTTTATCTGATTTTCTGTGAATGCCATATATTATTTTTTCTGCATATGCTCTGTAATTTTTGTTGAAAACTATAAACAAATTTGCATATTATGTTTAGGTAACTTGAAATCAAATTCTTATTCCAGCATTCTGGAAGCTAAGCCAAGAGGATTGTCATTAGTTTGAGGTCACTGTGGGCTCCATAGGGAGTTCAGGACCAGTCTGGGCTACAGAGTGAGATCTTATCTCCAAAAAAAGAAGAAAAGAAGGAAAGAAATCAGATTCTCTTCCTATTAGGGATTGCGCTCATTATTTACTGCATCTTCTGTTGTCTGTTATATAGGACTTTCCTAAACTATTTTGTAAAGTTTGTACTCCTTATGTGCGTAGCTGCTGAAGTTTCCGCTCTATTCTGTGTGGAGGCAGCCTGTGATTTGACAGATTTTCTTTAACACTTGGGTCTCTGTGTATATGTGTCCTTAATTCTTACACTAGAAGCCAGTGGGAAAATCACTACAGTGTGAGAAGACCATGACAAAGTTGTGCAGGTCCACCTGATGGCCAAAGGGCATAACCCCAGGTGTTTAGAGGATGAGAGCCGTGCTGTCCAGCCTGGCATCAGTCACCTGCTGTATGAGTGTGGGCCATTTGTCCACCTGCTGCAGCAGGATCTGGGCTTGTGGTACTGCTCTTCTTTGAGGCTCAGCGGTCTTCTCGTCATCGAATGTTCTCTCTATTGTTGTCTGATGAGCTTCCAGAGTTCTGAAATCATGACTCTGATAGTTTTTTCAGCTTCTTGATTATGTTGGGGGAGAGGCCAGTCCCTGGAGCTTCCCACTCCACTGTTTTCCATAACCTTGCTTAGAGTATATATTTTTGTAGAACTGTTTCTGAGTGTCTCGTTCTTAGTCATTTAGTATTCCACAAGAGATACTTGAGTTTTATGAGAAAAGGTGAGTTATTCAGGAAGTGGTATTAGAAAAATAGGCTAGCCGTGGTGGAAGGAAAGGAGCTGGATTCTAGCCTTATTCTTTGTGCTAAAATAAACTCCCAAGTATGAGAGCTTTAAGTGCCTTTAAAAAAATACCAGGAGGAAAATATAAATGAAATGTAAAATAATTATAAAAATATAAATAATTATATATTTTTGTTGTTATATTGAGGATAAAACCCAGGGCTTTTTACACTGGGATACATCCCCAGCCCACTTTTTTTTTTTATCTTGAGAAAGGGTCTCACTAAGTTGCCCAGAGTGGGCTAAAACTTGGAATCCCCCTTCTTCAACATCCTAGAGTACTAGAATTATAGACGTCTTCCACCAAGCCTAGTCTTTATTTTTATTTTTAAAAATAATTTTTGGAGTTGGGGATGTATTTTAGAGGTAGAGTGTAGTATATGCAGGCCTTGTGCTCATTCCTAAGCACTGTAGTATTATTACTGTTTTGGAGTTTAGTATGCCCTTTTATTTATGTCTGATTCAGAACCTAGATGCCATACAGGAAAAAGAAAAGTTATTTTGTATAAATTCACTATGGCAAAAAAGTTTTGTGATGTGAGTTAACTGAAAAAAATTGCTATACAAGGTAAAGTTAAATTTTCTGAACTTAACAAAAAAATCTTTAAAATTAATAGTAATTGCACACTTTATTTGAGCAAAGATTTTGACTGATAACTTACAGGGAAAAAAAGGTACGAATGACCAGTAAATTTGAGTGCAGAGTATTTGTCTCATTTCTAATTAAGGAAATGAAGCTCAAAACAGCAAGGACTCATAAATTATTCACTAAGAAGCTTTGAAAATTGTTTTCTGGTTTAATAACATCCAGTCTTGTTGATGGTATACAAAGTAGACACTATCATTGACTGTTACTAAGAATTTGACTTATACAAGCTTTCTGAAAAATTGTTCAGTTATGTGTTAGAATGTCAAATGCAAAGCCCTTTGACACAGCATTTCTCCTGGAAAAAAAATTACCCTAAAGATATTTTTAGTAGTATACCAAGACAGGCATGTACCATTATTCACTGTAGTGTTGCTTATATTTTGGAACGCCTGGACAACTGAAATTCTTTAAGCCAAGAACTGCTGAAACTGCTTAAATTATGATGCATCCATGTGTCACTTGCTATGTGGCTGTTAAACAGAATGAGCACGTCTTTTTTTGGGGGGGGGGGTAATGTGGGGAGACCTCCAGGATATGTCAGATGTCAAAAGCCAAGTGCAGAAAGTAAAGTAAAATGTAGTAAAGTAAAGTAAAATGCAGGTAAGAAACCATTTGGGCAGGGATTTTCAAAGGCCACAAATAGTGCTTTATCATATTTGCACAGGGAAGTTTCTAGAATGGTACAGGAATTTGTTGATGGTAAGTTTTCTTTCGGGAGATTAGGAATAAATGACAAAGAAAGATGTTTTATACCTTCCTGTAATTTTTGTACGTGTGCATTCATTGTCTTCTCCCTCTTTTCCCAATAGGTTAAAAATTAGCAGAGAATCTGTTCATCCAGATGTAGTTCTCAGAATTTACATATTAACCTCCAGTCTATACATTTATATAGTCAGCTTTTAAGAATTACAACTGCTAAAAAGTGTTTCATGATCTAAGTTATTATGAAATATGCAAATTAATATTCTAAAATTCATTGTCTTTTTAAAAATTATTTGTGACTAATCTAGCATTTTGGCGTTATCTTAAAGAGATACAGAGTGATGTGATAGGAAAAACACTATAGGCTTTGGGATCATACTGACCTGAATTCATACCTCCATTTAATAAAAACTAGCTTTTAACCTTGAGAAAATGACTTAAAATAGCTGAACTTAAGGATATTAAGCCCTACATTTGCAGAGTAATTATAAAGACTAAAGTGAACAAAGGTGTACAGTCCCTGGCATTTATAATTAGGAAACGTTAGTTTTTTTCTCTTATCATCTCTCCCTATCCCTCTGTCCCTAGAGCTCAAGGATGAATGTTAGTCCTTGAAATGTCTGGCTCTTTGTCTCGTACTTAGAAAACTTGATATTTAGCAATGTTTGGTTTTGGTATTAAAGTGACAAATAGCAGTGATGATATATTATTTGAATGTTTTTCTCCATTTTTAACTTATTATAGAATTACAGGGCATGGGCAGTGGCAGAATTCATTTTCTATATTGTTAGGAATTGTCTCTAATGTAGAACATGTCTCACAAAATATATTTAGAGTAGCCTTATAGGTAATCCTTTATTCTTTGTGGTAGCTTTATCTTCTAATTGGATCCATTCAGTTGCAGGGGCAAATTTACTATCCTTATTGGTCTACAACTCTTTAAACAGTTTGAAAATCACACCTTGCTTTGTACTTTTGTTTTGCCTGCTTTCATCAGCTCTTAAAGGGCAAAAATTCCCCTGTCAGCTAGAGAAATGTGCGTTGTTGAGGGCCTCAGTGACTGTATCCCTTTGATGCTCAAAAACTAAAGGCACAATTGTCCAAACCCTACTTCTAGTCCCCATCCCCTCACTTCCAACCTGAACTCTAGCCTGATGTCTCCTGTCAGTTACTGGCAGCTGACAGATTCATTCCTGCCTGGGAGCTTTTGCATATGCATTTCCTTCTCCCCTGAATTCTGCCCCCCCCACCCCCCCCCCCCCCCCCCCCCCCCCCCCCCCCCCCCCCCCCCCCCCCCCCCCCCCCCCCCCCCCCCCCCCCCCCGTGCTGGGGACTGAACACGGTTTTGGCACAGGCAAGCATTCTGTCACTGAGCTGTGCTCCTAGCCCTCTTCTCACACTTCTTTCCCTCTCACCACAATTTGGCAAATGTGAATTGAATCTGAGGCTTACAATTCAATCATTTTGATAGGAATCACATTTATTTTGATTAAAATATATACTTTGCTTTCCTTATAGGATTTGTGTAGCTTACAAATGCAGTCATTTTGGATTCTATTTTCTTGCAGACACCAGGCAAAATTATGAGTTAATATTGTGCCAGGTAGTGAGTGGCTCCTCTTTGTGACACTCTTGTGCAGGTGAGTCTTGCTTTGGGCAGTGGATTGTCCACCCACTGATGCCCGGAGACAAGAGGACTTTATGGAACTTTGGAACTTGTCTTACTTTTTCTAGTGATTGAGAAGGGATAGATTAAGTTTCTCTTGGAGCTGGAATGAGTACTAACTTCTCTTTCCCTTGTAGCACTAATCAAGATTTGTGATGAAATGGAGCCTGGAACAAACTCCTTTCGAGTAGAATTTCCTGATTTTTCCAGCACTATTCTGCAGAAACTGAACCAGCAGCGCCAGCAAGGACAATTATGTGATGTCTCCATTGTAGTCCAAGGCCACATTTTCCGGGCACACAAAGCTGTTCTTGCTGCCAGTTCTCCCTACTTTTGTGACCAAGTACTCCTGAAAAACAGCAGGAGAATTGTTCTGCCTGATGTGATGAACCCAAGAGTGTTTGAGAACATTCTCTTATCTAGTTACACAGGGCGCCTAGTAATGCCTGCTCCAGAAATTGTTAGTTACCTAACAGCAGCCAGCTTCCTTCAGATGTGGCATGTGGTGGACAAGTGCACAGAAGTTTTAGAGGGAAACCCCACAGTTCTGTGTCAGAAGCTAAATCATGGCAGTGACCACCAGTCTCCAAGTAGTAGCAGTTACAATGGCCTGGTAGAGAGCTTTGAGCTGGGCTCTGGGGGTCACGCTGATTTCCCCAAAGCCCAAGAACTCAGGGATGGTGAGAACGAGGAAGAGAGCACCAAAGACGAGTTGTCATCTCAGCTCACCGAGCATGAATACCTGCCCAGCAACTCATCCACAGAGCATGACCGGCTGAGCACTGAAATGGCAAGCCAGGACGGAGAGGAGGGGGCCAGCGACAGCGCAGAGTTTCACTATACCCGGCCTATCTACAGCAAGCCCAGCATAATGGCTCACAAACGTTGGGTCCATGTGAAGCCCGAGCGCTTGGAGCAGGCTTGTGAGGGCATGGGCGTGCCCGCAGCGTATGATGAGCACCAGGTCACGGAGTCCATCAACGCGATGCAGACAGAGCATGCAGTCCAGCCTTCCGGTGTGGAGGAGGACTTTCATATCGGGGAGAAAAAGGCAGAAGCAGAGTTTGATGAGCAGGCTGATGAGAGCAATTACGACGAGCAGGTGGATTTCTATGGCTCTTCCATGGAAGAGTTTTCTGGAGAGAGGTCAGATGGAAATCTGATGGGGCACAGACAGGAGGCCGCCCTCACAGCAGGCTACAGCGAGAATATTGAAATGGTTACAGGGATTAAAGAAGAAGCTTCCCACTTAGGGTTCTCAGCCACTGACAAGCTGTATCCTTGTCAGTGTGGGAAAAGTTTCACTCACAAGAGTCAGAGAGATCGGCACATGAGCATGCACCTCGGTCTTCGGCCTTACGGCTGTGGTGTCTGTGGTAAGAAATTCAAAATGAAGCACCATCTCGTGGGCCACATGAAAATTCATACAGGCATAAAGCCTTACGAGTGTAATATCTGTGCAAAGAGATTTATGTGGAGGGACAGTTTCCACAGGCATGTGACTTCTTGTACCAAGTCCTACGAAGCTGCAAAGGCTGAGCAGAATACAACTGAGGCTAACTAAAAATAGGATCTGGCCCTTGAGTGGCATGCACAAAAATAAACTATGGTAATTAATGCAAATCTGGGCACAGATGATGCGTGCTACTTGCTATTATGAGAAAAGCTTAAAAAAAAAAGATATTTCTGAAAGACCAGCTCTAAGTAGGCCAATTAAGAAATCTAATTCCTCAGATTTGTATGTTCCAGTCCTGGCCTGAAGTGGGTGATAGGGATAATTTAACCCACTGCTCAGCTGGCAAGGGAAACCTTCAAGCCAGTGGTGATGTAGGCAGGTGGACTTGGTGATAGAGACACCTGCACTTGGAACTGGACTCCAGCCCACCAGTTCCATTACAGGTGGCAGCAGTTTTTGGTCACTCATTTTTACAAGGTCATGCTGAAATTTTATTTTGTTTGCTCTTACTAATGGCTACTTAGGTAATGTGGATTTGTTTTGGTAGCTGCTTCACTGAAAGAAAGGCTACGTGTGGAAAAGCTTCAAATAATGTGATTCTAGGATGAGAAAACGATGAACAGCTCTCTTGTCTGGTTTTTTTTTTAAGTATTTCAACTAAAACTATGGAGATACTAGAGGATGACATTCTTAATCTGAACTAATTTAATGGTACAAGCTTCAGTTTCTTTTAAGATGCCACTGTCACAATGTTTCAAACCCCTCAATAAGGCAGTTTTATTTTTTAGTACTAACATTGAATTTGAACTGTTATTTCTAAGTGTAATTCTCTCTGGTGCCAGAGATAGGTGTTTCTCATTGGTTTGATGTCCAAATGCTGCTTAATTGTAGCATCCTTGCAGTGGTATCTGCTGTGGTCAGGAAACCTCTAGCCCATCTGGATTGGTCAGAGGACCACAGTCATGGAGCTCCCCATTTAGTGTTATGTCCTAGGTGATGGTGCTTCCCAACAAGAGCAGCCAGCGGCCACTGGCTTGGAACCAGAAGTCATGGCGGAGGGGTATCTGTGGACTTAGGGCATTAAGTGTTCCCAGGGACACTTCCTGTTGTCACGGGAGAGTTGGGGAGAAGCAGAATCTTACAAGTGCAAGTTATACTTGAGAGGGAAAAACTGTCCAAGAAAAGAATCCTGAAAATACACTGGTGGGGGCAATACTTTTTTAGAGGGGTACACTGAGCTAATACTGCCAGTTCTTTGTGAGTGCTGGAATATGTGTTAAAGGGGAAACAAAGGAGTCCTAATTTTAGCAAAATATTCTACAGATTCGTGCTCCCAAGTTACAAATAAAACTGCATAAATTTACAAGTCCATTTAGTATACCTAGCGAATAAACAAGACAGGCAGCTATTCTGAGATATTTTCTGCCTATCAGTCAGATGTATTAGGTTCGAAAGAAGGCATTTATTCAGAGTGCTTTTAAGCTGAGATTACTACCCAGGGTAGGACAGGGTGCTACCATTGTGTCATCTTTTCACTAATTTGCTGGTATAGTCCTTCTAAGCAGAAACTTTCTTTTCCTTCAAATAAAAACTAATTTTTCTTGAAATTGGGGTGAAATTTTGTTATAAAAGTTTGACTTTGCTCTAATGTAACAGGTATTGCTGGCAATGACCTCTAATCCTTAAGCTCCTAACATAAAGGTGTTCACCTGTTGAACATTGTCTGGAAAGAGAAAAGAAAATACCTATATACCTATTTACCAGTTAACTCTTGTAAGCAAGATTACAAAACAGGGATCTATTCACTAACACTGTATCATCCTCAATATATGAAAAGCACTTTGTATTTAAAACTTTATTATAAATATATATGAATATATATTGTTTTTTAACCTAGAAACTAGATATTACCTCTTGGTTGTTCGCCACGTTAATATCATGCTTTCTTAGTGTTGACACTCCCCAGTTCACAGTCCTTTCTCAGTGTACCTCACAGTGTGTAGAGGTGAGTGTACAGTCAAACTCAGATCTCTTTCTTTTTCTCACGTTCGAGGCCAGGAGGGGTTAGTTGTAATCCCAGGCATTACACGTGAGAAGTCGCGCCTACTGATTTCCATACTACAGCGGTAAAGCCATTGTGTTCTGCCAAAAGCTGATTGCTGCTCCCTTGGTATTAGCAAAACATTTTCTGCCCTAGAGAATGTTTGATGTGCTGTTTCCCATTAGAGGTTGTGTCCAAATGAGCCTTGGGACATTTGGGGAGAAGAGCCTACGGGGTAAAATAAAAATGTTCTGGGAAAATCATAGTTCTTCAGTTATGCTGAATCAGCACCCTTGTCCTGCGTGGTAACAAGGAGCCTCTGTTCAGCCAGGAATGTAGCCAGCCCCTGGGTGACAGTTTGGAAGCAGTCAGTTGTGCTGGGACTTATGTGTTTGAAGAGCAAGTATCTAATTGAAATCCTGTGTACATCAGCTACTAAATTTAGAACTCAAAAGTTTCACATATCTGCTGAGATGTTTTTGTTTTTGTTTTTTGTGATAGTTGGGCTGTAGCTGTTTGGGTCAGACAGACCTCGTGACATGGTTGGGTGTCAGAGATGCTGGCCATGTGTAGGCAGCAGAGAAAAGGGTAGCCTTAGTCCAGACATGAAAGGTGAATGTTTAGAAACTTTTATTAGGATTAGGAGATCATGCTGCATTCTGTCCCTGGGTTGGAGCCTCAACAAAACTTTAGGAAATTTTTATCCTTCCAGATGAGTTTGGATAATTATAGGCAACATTTTTACAACAGTCTTTCAGGGATCATCTCAATGGCCTACAACCAGGGAGTTGTACCCTACTTTGAGGCTTTTTTCTCTTCTTCTTTTTTGAGACAGGGTCTCATTGTGTAGTCTAGCTGGTTCTAAGTTCACTGTGTAGCCCAGGCTGGTCTTGAACTCATGGCAATCCTCCTGCTTCAGCCTCCCGAGTGCTGGGATGACAGACGTGCACCACCATGCCCAGCTTTCCGACTTTGAGACTTAACTGTGTTTTTTCTCCAGCCCAATGGGAAGGAGCTTCAAGACACCACCAATGGCATTTTAATATTCTGTGTATGTCATGCCTTTAATTTTAGGTGAACATGTCACAGTAATCTCTTGGCAGAGCTAGTCTCA
The DNA here is from genome assembly GCA_004027205.1 of Ctenodactylus gundi. Classification (NCBI taxonomy): domain Eukaryota; kingdom Metazoa; phylum Chordata; class Mammalia; order Rodentia; family Ctenodactylidae; genus Ctenodactylus; species Ctenodactylus gundi. The sequence continues at coordinate 291,888 of PVKB01001628.1, forward strand.
CCATCCGGCTGAGGAAGGCAGCGCTACCTACTCCGCGGCTGCTGTGGTCACCTCTCCCCCGCCTGCATTCTCGTGTCTTGGTCTCACCTCCATTGCTTTTGGCTACTCTTTGCTTTAAAAGAGTCTGCCCGGAAGGGTCCCCTTCATTCTGGTGAGCACTAACTGAAGTACACTGACCGTTGCCAGGGCTTCTGGCTATTTGAGGAAACCACGTGGCCCCAGTGGCTCTTTCCTGTAGAGGCTAGCACATGTGGAGCTGCCACAGAAGGGAAGTTGAAGCACAGAAGTAGCAAGGCCTTGCCGTCCCTGGGAAGGGTGTGCTACAGCCCCAGGTAGGGTAGAGAGGGCCCCTCCACCACAAATCCAGGTGTTTGCTCATGTGAGCTTCCTGGTACTTTAGGGATGCTGGAAACCAAGGAATGTCTTGCTGCTGGCCCCCTTCTGTGCCGCTGTTTTTGTAATTTAGGTTGCTTTCATGAGTGGCTAACTTTGTTCAGTGAAACCAGGGTTGTTTGGGGTTGTTTTTCTTTGCTCCTTACACATTTAAAGGTACATGTTTCTCATTTCAAATCTCTACTGGTAGTGCCCTATGGGAAAATGCTGGAACACATTTTGCAAATGTGACCTCTTTTTTTTTAAATTTTGCTTGAAGCCTGTGTCATGTCAATTGCTGCTGCCTTCTTTCCTTTTATAAGGTTCCCAATGTTTCTTCCAGAAAATTACCTTATTTATGCAAGTCAGGCGACTCTTAGGCCACAGAACCATTTGATGATAAACAGATTATCATTAGGTGCATATCTTATGGATATTTTGTGAAATGTTATGCCTGTGTTGCAAAAGTTGAATAGTTTTGTCTTTATATAATTGCTGTCTTCAGTGTACAGCATGATTTTACCTAATTGAATGTTACTGTTTAATATTTTCTTCTTATAGAAGAGACCATGCCCTTTTGTATAACATGTTTTAATAAATGTTATCTGTCAATTTTGTAAAAGTTTTGTTTTTCAATCTGGGTAGTGACCATGTCTTATTTTCATTCTGGCTTTTGCCCTGAGAATAAAGTTGTATTGTGGCCTTTTGGTAAGTAAATACCAAATAATCTGATCACATGGGCAATGACTGTTACAGTGCCAGGCATTTATAACCGATGACTGTCTCATTGTAACCCCCTGCCAGGCTCATCAGGTATTCAGGAGTGCAGGATATTCTTGGAGTTCCCGGTGTCCCTCCCACCCTTTGCTTCCCCAGGGAGGCCGGCTTCATGGACCTGCCCTGGCTGCTGGTCAGGATCCACCAGGCACTGGGTGACGCTTGGTGAATGAAAGAAGACAGGGAATTCACTCCCCTTTCTCTCCCCCGCTCCCCCAGATGTGAGTTGGCAATGCCTGGACTCCTCTGCAATGGTGACTTCTGAGGTTGGTGCCACACCCTCCCTTACCGTTTCAGGCCCAAGATGGGTCCTGACTCCCGGCTTTTGCCAGACCTCAAGTGCTTCACTGTCCAGGACCCCAACTGATAACACAGATGTCCTCATTTCACAGACAAGCCAGCTGTGACTCTAAGAATATAGGATTTCCCAGAGGTTGCCCAGTGACATATGGCAGAGTTGAGATTCAGTGGCTGCCACACGGGCGGATGTTTTTGTCAGGGGTCTGTCGTGTCCCCGTGCCCTCTGTGGAGCCTTTGCTTCACCTCCCTCTGCCCTCCCCTTTTCCCTATGCCCAGCACCCCAGCTCTCCAAGCAGTAGCAGAGACTGAACACCGAGGCACCTCGTATTTCCCAACAGCTCATTACCAGAGACACTGCTTGTTTTAGACCAAACTTAACCATCTTCCCACACAAGCCTTCTGTCGCCACTGTTTGCTGTGAGGTTTTGCCCCCTCCCTATTGCTGATTTTGGAGCCAGCTCCAGATTGCCTCAGCTAGTCTAGCCATTCTCTGTGTGGGGAAGAACCCACCTTTAGCCCTTGACGGAAGACTTGTCCGTCCTGGCCAAGGGCAGGCAGTGCACCCACAGCAGCAGTGATTTCTCTCACCCCTGTCTCACCCTAACCGGGGACTCAAGGCCCTGCCTCTCAGCAGTGCCCTCCCAAGAGGCAGGGGTGCTATTGCACACTCCTCCCTGGGGTGGAGGCTGCCAGGGCTAGGGAGGAACAGCACGTGAAGAGAAAGGAGAAGATGGGGTGGCTCGCATGTGGGAACTGGGGGTGGATGTGAGGGGTGTCGCCCATGTGGAGCTTCTAGCACCTGTGCAGTTATTTAGGTTTCCTCCTAGTCAGCTCAGGGACTGCTGCTTCTCACCAGCCACTGAAGCGTTCCTTGAGACAGTCCTCATCCTCAGGCATCTGGGGGAGCGCACCACCCTAGAATTTGTCCATCTACTACGGTCACAGGCCCCGCAGCAGGTCAGCTGCTGGAAATGAGGTAAGCTCAAGGTTGCCGTTAACAAGTGGCTATTATTTGATGAATGGTTTTAAAGAGGTTCTTTATCTGTGCACATATGTGAAAGATAAAAATTCTGTCTTTTTAACTGTTGAATGCTCTTCAAGAAAATGTTGAGGCTAGGGCATGGCTTGGTGGTGGAGCACTTGCCTAACATGTGGGCCCGGGGTTCGTGGACCTGGGTTTGGTTCTCAGTGGAGAAACTGCAAGGCAGGTAGGGGTGGAGAGCAAAGGCTTTTGGTCTTTTCCTGAACTGGTTTAACAAGTTTGAATCAAACCAATGGTTTTGATTTTAAAATCTTGTACCTCTTTTAATTGTTTCTAAGCAGAGAAGCCACTCGAGCCTTGCAAGTAGCTTGATGCAATTACGAGAGAGTTACATTTGCCCTTTGAGGGAGCTTGCAGGCTCTATTAAGAAAAGATAATTCATAAGCAATATTGTAGGTAAATACATGTCATAAAAAATAGTGGCTTTTTGCTTAGACTCGTGATCATGAGTTCTATTTTTTCTTCATATTCATATTCCAAAAATAAGAAACCAGTACTAAAGTCATTAAATATATTTATAACTTAATAAGATACTAGTTACTCTCCAGAGCATACTGGTCTGCCTAATATACCAGCTAACCTTGATGAATGGAAATAAAGAGAGAGGCCGCCTCTAGAACTGCTCCTGTCTTGTTAATTTGGGGTCAGCTGTGTGGCAATAAAATCTGACTTGTTAGGTTCTCTGAAAGGATCCTCAACTGCACAGCACTCTGGTCACGATGGACGGCTGCCAGTTCTGTACACACTGCTGTAGTTCTGGAGGCGTTAAAATGATGGCACAGTAAACTTAGGCAACTTGGAAAGCATTAGTTTTTGTTTCATGCATATAGTCTGTTACAATGTTAAGCATCTTTTGTCTGTTTTCACTATGAAGACTACAAGAGGCTTTTTAAATTTTCTTTTTTTCTGTTCTTTCTTTATGTACTTACTGTTTATTTTGAGACAAGGTCTCACTCTGTAGTCCAAGCTGGTCCTGGACTCACTTTGTGTCCCATGCTGGCATCAAACTCTGGGCAGTCCTCCTGCCTCAGCCGCCCAAGCAAGCTTTGGGTGCATCACCATGCCTGTCTTATTTTGGGGATTCTTTTTTCTTGGGTTGTTGGGGTTTTGGTTTTTTTTTTGGGGGGGGGGGTTGTTTATTTTATTTTGGTTTTGACAGGGTCTCAATAGCCAGGGTTGGGCTTGAGCTTGCAATCCTATTTCATCCTCCCAAAGTACTGAGATTACAGGCATACACCACCATAGAATTTCATAAAATGTAGTTCTACATATTTACTGGGCTTTGAATACTCACTCAACCCACTGCAGGCTATACCAACTTTAACAGATGACAGAATTGCAATTGCAGAGTAGACCTCGCTGTAAGCGAAGGTCTGTTGCAGGCTTAGCTGTGTTAAGTACTTACCGTGGATTAGTTTCGTGTAACAGGACCACGAGGTAGATTTCCCTCCAGGTCACCTTAGGTAGCAGAAAAGATGACAACTTAATATTATTGAGAAGGTTTTTACCTCCCTTGGGGAATCCCCTTCCATCATTCTCTTGAGCCAGTAGGGTTGTCTATATCTGGGGTGAGATTTGCACAATTGCCCTTTACCTGCAGGGCACAGGGGCCAGCTTGTGACTGGGCAGCATGTCCTAGGTTGGATTATCCCAGTCCCTTGTTCAGTGGACGACAGCTTGTCTTTCCTCCGTTGTTGCACTTTGCTGTCTGAGGAGAAATAGAAGCTTTGCATATCAGCAGCCCCTTGACCTCTTTGGGTTCTGGAAACATGTAGTAATTAACTGCAGGAATGGGGAGTTCAGTGATTTTTGCAGACTGATAAAAAGTTCCATCAGGTTCTACTTCAAAGAGCGGCCGGGGAAAAGGCGATCTAACCCCCTTTCAGCCAAAACTGATTTAAGTTCCCAGGTCTCAGTCCACTCCCTGCTACAGCCTACACTAATGCAAAGTGTGCCGCTTTCTACACTACTAAATACTTTCCATGGATCAGATCTTTACCCTCACGCCAGCTCTACAGGGTAGTGCCAATGCTGACCCTTACAGCATACACTGACTTGAAGAGTAAGAAACTAGCTTAGGAGTGGCAGAGCCCGACTCATCCAGCTGTGTGCGCTCTGCTGTCATCCTTTGACTGCTAGCCAAAAGCTCGGAATGTCCACAGTAAACCCTGTGCTGCCTCAGTAAGAGAGGAGTTCCAAAGGGTCAGGCTTATCTGACCACTACCATGGCCACTTATCCCAGGAGAGTGTGTGTTATCTCCTGCAGAACCTGTTTATTTCTGTGTCGGTGGCCCGCAAGCTGGCCAACCTCTTTTCCCATCAGCTTCCGGGGTCAGCCATTCCACTCCACGTACTCTCATTTTGAACACTCCAAGGCATCTTCTAAGCCAGTCTGAGCCTGTCACCTACCGAGCAGTGGCCACCAGCGAGATTTCTCCTCAACATGGCGTTCAAGGTTCTTCCTAGACCGACATCAACCTATTTATCTGTCCTTCTTTGCTGCTTCCCACTTAGGATCTGACTGCTCTTCCTCAGCTTCTAGTGGTCATCGCATGGGTGGTTTTCTATGCCTTGAATACTTACCCTCTCTTCCATCCACCCCTTCTAACCTGTCTTCCTGGAAGGCTTTTTTTTCCTGCTGTTCGGAACTGTGCACAGTTAATTTCTGTGACTCTTTCCCTGGGCATTCTCTGTCTGTCTGTCTGTCTGTATTCCTGTGTGTGTGTGTTACTGAGGATTGAACCCAGGACCTTCAGGTAAAGCTACATCCCCAATCATCTTGTATTTTATTTTGAGGTTGAGTTTCACTGAATTGCCCAGGCTGAGCTCAAATTTGGGATGCGCCTGCCTCAGCCCCCTGTGGTGCTGGGATTATTACTTGTGTGCGGCATTTAGTTCTGTGATAGCACTTGTCGCTGTTCACCCTCCCACACCTGTGTCCCCTGCTGGACAACAAGCTCCTCAGAAAAAGGAACTATTAATAGCTTCCCTGGCACAGTCCTGATGCACAGTGAATAAAATACAGCTGAATTACACATAAATTCAGATGCTGAGTCTTTATCTACAAGTTACCATGTGGGCTTTTTGCTCATAAGGATGTAGCTCAGGGGTAGAGCACTTGCCTCACACACATGAGGCCCAGAGTTCAGTTCTCAGCATAACAAGAATACTTTCTTAGGAGATGTGGACACCCATCAGTCTATGAAGCTGCTGGAACTGCCTATTAGCTGAGAGTTCTGAGATAAATAAAGGTTCTTTTCAACCCAAGTGGAAGATTTTACATCTGAACAGGTACCTAGCTTAATAATGAACCCTGATTTATTTAAAATCAGGCAGGAAAGAACAATAGGAGTTGTCTGGAAAAGCATTCCTGGTAGGCAAGTGTTAATGTGAAAAGTCAATAGGAATCAGTTGACAACTTCTTTGGAGGTAGAAAATTTGAATCTCACCACATTTATTAAATAAACCAATCCTGATGGGGCATAGTGGTACAGGCCTGGAATCCTAGCTGTCTGGGAGGCTGAAGCAGGAATATTCCAAGTTTGAATTCAGTCTGGGCAATTTAGCAACTTAGCGGGACTTTGTCTTGGAATCAAACATATAAAATGAGCTAGGGATGTGCTCAAAGTGAAGACCCTGGTCTTGATCCCTAGTGCCACCAAATAAATAAACCAGGCCTGGGCATTGAGCTGTGGTAGAACACTTGCTTAACACATAGAATGTTAAGCCCTGGGTTCATTCTTTAGCACCGTAGTTCAAAAACTGACTAATTTTGTTGTTAATTTTGCTGGGATGGTTTTTCTAGATTTTGGCACAAGCTAAAGCAGATGGTTACATGTTATTTGGTGCTTCATCTAATACGAAAATTTGTGGCAATTGATTAAAGTTACATTTGGACAACTTTCAAATTGTGATTGTGCCAATCTGAGCTTTAAGTAATAGTAGAATGTTACAGTCAGAAAACACAGAATCTGGGCCAGGCAACATGGAAGATTATAGTAATAAAAACAGTTCCGTGGGAATTGGCTTGAAAGGGGGCACGGCATGAGACTTTTCAGACTACCTGAAATCAGAAAGGGCAGCTGTGAAGTCTGTGACTCATGTCAGGAGCTCTGCCAAGGAGGTATCAAGTAGTTCTGCTGGGAGTCACATCAAAGGCCTTTGGAGCAATTTTTGCCAACCTTTTATAGAGGGATCATTTTGGGTATTAGAATATTTTGTAGAACTTCCTTATGATATAAAACTGGTCAAGAAAAATTTAAAAATCACAAAATACTGCTATGAATAGGGATGCAATACATTCCTTTTATATTTAAAATTATACAGTATACTGGTATTAGCATAAGTATAGAAGATTTCAGAGCCACTTTATATCCAGAGCTGCTTCTTTGGACCAATCATTCATTCTTTTATTTACCAAATACTTATTTACTTACTTAGGAGCTGAAATCTCCCTATGTTGCCCAGTAGCCTGGCCTGAAACTCCTGGGCTTACGCTATCCATCTTTTAAGTAGCTGGGACTAAAGAAACACAGCTCTTCGCTAAACCTTACAAGTCCAGACCTCTAAATCAGATTTAAACAGCAACTTCAAGAGAATGATTTCTCAAGCAAAGGTACCTGGATGGTTAGCCAGGGCACTGTTACCTGTGCATGGGGTTCAGGTCACCTGCATGATGGCCACTTCCTGTACTCGCTGTGTAACTGCGTTTGGCACTACCAGCTTTTTTGGATTTTGAGTTAACTTGGCACTTACCATCACCTCAGGGAACAATGAGACAGAGTTCCCCATCAAGCTCTAAAATTCTGCCTCCCAGAATTTTTCCATTCTACTTTTTGAGTAGAACCTTTCTCATATTCCAGCCACTGTGGTTCAGCACATTGAATTCACCACGACAATATGGGAACCGTAGAATAAATCAGTAATTGTTTCCTAAGGCATCCTCTGTTCAGGAGGCTAAGTCATGCTTTAAAAAACAAACAACAGAAAACCCACACACAAAAGAACCTAACACTACATACTCTTTTATGTATTGGAATATTATCAGCAAATCAAATGGATTTTAAAATCCCTTCTCTCCTAGGGTTTGCATTCTAGAAACAGGTAAGACTGGTACCTCTTTGGCACTAAGGAAAAGTGCCACACAATGACTAGAAGCACGCAGAAAGGGTGGGTGGAGCTCTGGCCTGGGGGAAATGTGGAGTAAAGAGCCCGTCCTACCCAAAGGTAACAGTGTGAATAGAGGAGGTGGGAGGGTGTGACGGTAGTTGTGGGAATCCAGTAGGGAAGGTAGTTGGGGACCAGGCAGTCACCACAATAATGCCTATCAACTAATGAGCATTTACTTATGCCAGGCTCTGTTCTCCATTCTCTAGGTAGAATATCTCATTAGATCTTACCTACAACCCAGCTTGAAAGGTAAAAGGAAACTGAGGCTCAAGCAAGTAAGTGTTGAGCCTGGAATTATAAACTAGCAAACCTGACTCCAGCCCCCGAACTCATGATAACCGTAGTGTGGCTGAAGGTCATGACATGTCACAGATTACAGGCTGAGGAGAATGGATTTCATTTAGTTGGCCACAATCAGAGCTAAACGATGGAATACCGTCACCTAGGATGTGATTTTTGTGCTGCTGCATTCCCTGTGTGGGTCCTTGCATGGGTCGAGTAACTAATAATAGGATTGTCGGTGGAATCTCCTGGGTGTGCGACTGGTGCCTGGAGGGAGGTGTCACCAGGAGCCTAGGTGGGTGGAGTTCCAAGTTAGTGATGAAATGGAGTAAGTCAAACTCCTGTGGCCTAATTTGAGCGGTGGGGTGACTTTATTAACCTAGAGCCATCTAAGAACAAGAACTACAGAGGCTCCTTCTAAATTTGGTATTCTTCATGTGATTTTTGGCTCTGGTACTAGTCACACACCCTGTAGTCATGCATGCCAGCCAGACCCCAATTAGCAATTCCTCCTATATAATTCAGAAATTATCAGTATCTACAGAATGAGTAACAGTATCCCCATTGTCCCCATCATGGTCTGGAGGGGAAGGACCGCCTGCAGAGATGCCATAAGCCCCATTCCTTCCAACACGTACTGTGTTAAGTTTGACTCTTCAACCTTGGAAGGGGGCTGTCACCACCTGTGCCCTCATCCTCTCTCACCTGGCTTGTTCCACCAGCCTAGTCTCCCAACTCTGCCTCACCCTAACACTCTCCTGTCTGCCTCTCATTTCCTTCTGGTCACCAGCCAGCTTAGAAACTTCCACGGGTTCCCCAGTTCCTAACAGAGCTGGCTCAAGGGCTCCATGGGCTTAGACTTCCTTTCTGGTTGGTGTCTCCTTATGTCTCCGTCCTCCTGACTCCACTCTTCAGCTAAATCTCATCTTCTTAGATTTTCCTCAACTGCCCAGTACCCATGAGCATTGCTAATGCTGTTCCCTTTGCTGGGGACACCCACTGTAGCTTCTCCTGCCAGAATCCTGCCCACTAGTCAAGGCTGTTTCTAAGGCCACCTCCTCTGAGAAACTCATCTTTCAGCACAGCAGCATCTGTCCTTTAGATTTCCTAGGAAACTCAGACTGGATCACCGTGCAAGCATCATGTGTATGCACTGATCTAGCTCCTGGAGGACCAAAAAGATACAAAGACCTGCTTGAGTCTGTGTTCCTGGCTACACAGGGCCTGATGCCCAGCAAGGGTTGGTTCAGTGGAAGTCTTCAGGCAGGCATGGGTATGGTCCCAGTAAGGAGAAAGTGGGAAGACCAAAATACCTCATGAGATAGACATCAATTCTGGTAAAAGTTAAAAAAGTATGAATCTGTCCCATGACTGGCTGTGTTCCCTCTTGTAAACTCAATCATCCAGCAAATACAAGGTTTTGGTTTTTTTTTTTTTTTTTCTTTCTTTGGTGACCCGCCACCCGCAAGCCAGGAGCTGCTTCAGAAATCACTGGGTGATGAAGGTTGACTTTGTCATGTACCAGCTTCTCCTCTCTTGGAAATTGAAATGTGCTGGCCGGGTGAGGGGCCCCTGCTGCCCCACCACCAACCATGAGCAGCT
>PVKB01001628.1:301531-383854 GCA_004027205.1 Ctenodactylus gundi
CAGCTGAGCTGTTTCTGCTCCTGTGGGCCTCTCCAATTTCTCTGCAGACAGCAGCCCATGGGAATTCAGACTGTCTTTTCAACTTAGAAAAATGACCATCGTGGCTGACTTTAAATACAGCCTCTCCCTTGTTCTTTGAGTAATCTTATCACAAAAGCCGCTCCTTTCAGAAGTTTGGACCCCAAAGAATCCCCCTGCCTTGGGCAGTGTGAAAGTTGACTTGTTATTTTACAGAAGTGCTGGGAGGCAGCTTGTCCTGTGATCAGAGCAATACTTGGGAGGGAATTCTGTGGGGTAGAGGGTGGCCTCCAAATCCGAGGCTGGGCGCTCCTCCCCAAATATGACCCTGATCTGCTCCAGGCAAAAAGGTTACATGCTCTTAAAGACTTTCTCTGGCAGCAGCTTCACGGTCTGGCAGCTGCTGACCCCTGGCCCCCTCTGGAGTGATGACATAGGACTTGTACAGACAGTGATCCAAGGAAAAGACCGTGGGTGAAAGTCTCCTCTTACTTGCAGTGAAAAGAAAGTTTTTTTTCTTGGGAGTATGTCTTGCCCTGTGGGCACAGGAGAGCTGGGCTGGGTGCACTAGCCTTTCCATTGCTTTGTGAATTCATTTGAACATAGAGAAACTTAACAGCAAAGCTTGCTTTATCATGGTATGGTTCACTCCAGGACCTCAGGATTTCTGGATAGCTACACGCAGCTTTTTTTTGCAACTGAATTATAATCAAACATAAAGGAGGCTGCCAGATCATGCATGTACAGTTCAATGTATTTTCACAAAAAGAGTGAACCCATGCCACCAGTACCTAGGTCAGAAAAATATGGAGCTCAACGTTCGCATCATTCCTCCTGTCAAGGGGAACTTAACTCTGAGCAGCGCCACCAAGGGTTAGCTTGCCTATCTTCCAACTCCATGTAGATGACACAGCAAATATCCGTCTGCAGCTGGCTTTTCTTTTTCCAAGTATTTCTGAGCTTCCTCTACACTGCACGTGACTGAAGTTCTCCAAATCATTTTTAATCTTTTGCTTTCTAAATGGGATGGTCCCTCCAATTACAGTTCAAGCTCCATTAGAGTACCATACTCTCGAGCAAACCGTTTCAACTATGAGCAACACTGCCGCACCTAATCTCATCCTGCTAAAAAAAAAAAAAAGGCTTTCCTGTACCAGGAATGTGGCACCAGCACACGAGGCTTAGTATTTGCAGAGGTTCCTGGGCCAAACAATATAGCTTGACTCTACTGAGCAGAGAAAGGGCCATGCTTATACTTTTGCTTCTAGTTCTTTTTTCTCAATAGAGAAAATTGATCAGGCTCGTTAGAACAATGGACCCCAACCGTTTTGACATCAGAGGCCAGATTAGTTGAAGACTTCTCCCAAGGACAGGGATGGGATTAGGTTGTTGGAGGATAACTTTGAAACCGTGAGCTTCTGCAAGAGGGGACCAGGGAGTGGGAAGCGAAGCTCCGCCTCCTGTCAGATCAGCAGCAACTCCAAAACCTACTAAGGGTGTGCAGACAGGACGTGGGGTCTCTGCTCTGCTCACCTCCTGCTTGCTGCTCATCCGTCCTAGTGGCCTGGTCCTTCCGAGGCCACTGACAGGTACAGGTCCACAGCCCAGGGGTTGGCAACCCCTTCCTTAGAGTTACAAAGTATGCTTTAGAACTCAAGAAGGCCTTTCTTGCTGAGGATGTTTAACTGATGTATTGTTGATTAGAGGAGAGGCCATGGTAGAGAATGAGGTCAGTTACAGGCTGCCCTTAGCTCCTGGGGCTTTGCTATTGATCATCTCTTAGTAGTGGATCCTGCTGGCCTTTCAGCTCTTAGGAAAAGAAGTGGCTTGATTTTTTTTGGTTTGGTTTGGTTGTTGTTGTTTGTTTTGGCATTGGCGATCAAGCTCAAGGCCTTCACACTGAGCTACATCCCAGCCTATTTTTTAATTTTTGATTTTGAGACAGGGTTTCACTAAGTCCCAAATTGTGCAAGCTGGGCTCAAACTTGCAGTCCTACTGCTTCAGCCTTCCAGAGTTCTGGAATCACTGACCTGTGCTACTGGGCTCTGATAAGCAGCAGTTTTGAGAGGAAGTTGAAATGAGGGCTGAGAAGAGCAAATATGGTGCAGGTAGTCTACTCTACAGATAGGTGGAGTGGTTGGAATGCCGCCAGTCAGGAGGGCTCCCTCAATCCATGTTTCTGGTACTGAGCCCTCTCATCCTAACAGAGCATGACTTTTTGTCCTTCTCTTGGTCCTTACTTCAAACATCTATTGAGCACTTGCCTTGTGCATGGCTTGGGCACAGGGACCACAGTGGGTAACAAGACATGTGCTTGTTCTCAAGTCATTTAAAGTCCCTGACAAAAGGAAATCCTAGTGCTTTCTAAGAACGGTGGGAGAACAAGACAAGGTCCTTTTGTTCAGCTGTTGGTGCATGACAGATGAGGCAGCAGGTGATAGTTCCCAGGTAAGCTAGACATGACAGAGAAGCCTTATCCCAGCAAATCCCAGTGTGGACACAGGAACCCTGTTCATTTATTGTGTGTTGAAACTTAATAAAGCACATTACAGTCACTGTCTGACTGTACTTCTCACAATAACCTTTTGAGATCAGAACAATTATTATCCCTGTCTTACATGTGTGGAAACAGTTATTCAGAAAGGTAAAAAACTTGGACCCTGGAAACTTTGTCCCGATTGCTTAACCCGAAGTTGAGCCTTTCCTAGTAAGTCTTGGGATCCATGTATTCTACCCAGGAGGATGGGTGCAGATCACCAGTCAAATGCTTCCTGAATCCTGGAGACAGGTACCTGAGAAGACTTTGTATAAATTGTCACCTAAGCCAGGCTTGCATGCTGGGAAGATAAATGAGTGCTTTGGTTCCAGCCAGGAGAACTAGAACAGAGGACTGAGATTCTCTGTGCAAAAGAGAACACCGAGTCCAGGCCCTGTAGCATAGGCCTGTAATCCTAGCACTCTGGGAAGCTGAGGCAGGAGGATTGTAAGTTCACAAGTTAAAGCCCAAGCCCTGCCTGGGCAACTTAGCAAGACTCTGTCTGAAAATAAACAATGATAAAAGAGGCTTGGGATGTAGCTCAGGGTGAAGGCTAAAATAGGAAGAAAAAGAAAGAAAAGGAAAGAAAGGGAATGAAGGAAGGAAGGAAGGAAGGAAGGAAGGAAGGAAGGAAGGAAGGAAGGAAGGTCTCTAGAGGAGTTGAATCTACTGAGTCCTTTGCCATTGAGTATCCAGGTTTCTGGAAGTTCCAAAAGGCTACTTATTCTCAAAGAGGACAAAAAAATAGTGTCTTTCAAACTGGGGCATTAAAAATAAAGAAAAGGCTAGGGTAGCCCAGCCTTCTTGAATCTTGACTGACAAGGAAGGCAGCCGCCTCTTTGAACAGTCTGTTCTCCAGGCAATGAGGTGGGAGGGAGGCAGAGGAGGGGAAACCAGTTGAAGACTTCTCTTACCAAGTGGCCAGAGGCAAGATTCCACCACACTAAGCTCCATGATGAAAGGATGGCGGAGCATGACAGCCTGTCAGAGGTGGGGAACAGGAGGGGAGACCTGCAGGAGAGCAGGGGAGACAAACCAGGGTGCCCTTCACCCCTCGCTGCCCCTCACATTGCTGCCATCTTCCCAGGCCCAGATGAACCAGTAGCTTCCATTTGCTTAGCTCCCCACTTGCTTAAAGCCCAGAAAGTGAAAGTCTGTGCAGACCACTTCACCTCGGTTCTCTCATGGGATTCCCCTAATAGCGAAGATGGAAGTCAAGTGCCCAGTAATGGTGGAAGCATCCACTTATAGAACAAAAGTTCTAGGCCAAAGATGACAGGACTATAGAACTAACACCAAGGCACAGACTGGACACAGGAACTGGTAAAGAGCAGATTGCCACGAAGCCCAGGAGAAGAGGACTGATCAGAACAGGGCAGGTACAGAAGGTTCTGGGAACCCCAAGCTCAGTGTCAGTGGGGAAGCAGACTGTCATGTCAGGCAGGTAATGCCACCAGGCCTGCTTACCTGGCACCTGTATCTTCTTGTTTGACACAGAAGGATAAGGTTAGAAGTAAGGTAAGAATCCAAATTCCTATTGGAATGCTGTCACTGAGGTGGTATTTTCTTCTTTTTCCTTTTTTCCCTGTTTTTCTATAGCCCTCTCACCTTCTAATGTATTACACATATTGGTAACGTATGCCTCTCCCAGAGTAGCATGTAAACTCCTTAAGATCATGGATTTCTTTTTCCTGGCCACTTCTAAATTCCTAACACCTAAAGCAATGTTGGGTACTTAGTAAGCACTCAATAAATACTTTACTTAATTAAAGTAGTAGCAGGAGTAGATTTCATAGTGGGGTATCCTGGGCATTGTATGCCTCTACTGCTAAAGGATTCTCTTGCAGCATGTTGACCTCTCTGGTCTTACTGGTATTCGTCCAGTTACTATGTCTTTTCTCTCTCTTTTCTCTAGCCATACCAACTGAACATGCCTGATTTCCTCTCTCTCTCTCTCTCTCTCTCTGTCTCTCTCTCTCTCTCTATCCTCTTTTGTACTAAGGATTGAAACCAGGGCCATTACACTGATGTAGATTCCCAGAACTTTTTATTTTTTTTTTTTTTAAAAATGTTTATTCCCAGCAACACTAAGTCACTGTTGCCTGGGCCAGGATGTGCTACCAAACCTGACCTCAGTTACTGTTTCTGCAGTGGGTTGTCTAGGGGCTAGGATCAAAATCAGATGTTGAACACCCTGCTCCTGCTCAGTGGTGAAGAAAGGCGAGAGTAAAAGGGGGGGGGGGGAGGTTGAATCAGGCGCAAGGTGTGGTGGCACATGCTGTAATCCCAGAATTTTGGGAAGCTGAGCCAAAAGGATTAGGTTGAACCCATGCTAGACAATTTAGCGACTTTTTGAGACTCTGTCTTTAAAAATTATTCTTTCAAGTGCTGGAGATGTAACTTAATGCAAAGGGTTCAATCTCTAGTACCACACACACACACACACACACACACACACACACACACACAAAGCAAGGGTCATGATGGTAATGAACATGCAGACATTGATCATGACTCAGTATACCTCATTAAAGCTAATTAAAAGAAAAACACAAAGCAGAGTTGAGCTTTCCTCCCTCCTCTGCAAAGCATAGCTCCATCCCACATGCTCCTAAGGACAGAGGGCTCCTCTCTGTCCTGATTCTCTTGAAAGGAGGAAAGGAATAAAGGACAGGCAGAAAGAAAAAAGAGAGAAATTAAAGAGATTCCCCGCTTTCCAGATCCTCGTATTTGAAATGTTCAGTGAGGACTTCAAGAAATCAGATGCCACGACTTTTATTTTTAAACAGCTTTCAACTCTGAAGAAAGCACTGAAGTCATGTCTAAGGTCAATGGAACTATTTGCTCTAGGGGAATTTACTTGGGGTTGGGAGGAGGAAGGTTCCATCTTCCCGGGTATCTTTTCTAAAAGCCTCGGTCATCAAAGTCATCCTGCAAAGCCCTCTGACTTCTGAGCGAAGGCAGGCAGTGTCTCTGGTCTGAAGTTTGATGGACAGGATGTTGGCTTTGCATTAAGCACATGTGATGGCTTGAATGCTCTCCGTGTGCAGTGTGTGCACTTCACTGAAATCCAGGGTGTGTGTGCCCAGCGGGTTTCTGCCTGCCTGTAGCACTCAGAGCCCAGGCACCTTTTGAAACCAGCCTAGATCTACACAGATGTCTTCACTTTCCTCACTGCCTGTAAGAAAACACATGTGAGTTACAACTGCTGACCTTAAGACATCACATTTGAGAATGCCATTGCTTCTGAAATAGACTGGATTTTGTGACCACATTTTGGACAAAACCACATTAGTACTAAATATATGACTCATTATAGGATGTCTTTGAATACCACAATGTTTAAATTTTAATAAAGAATACATGCCAAGCTGGGCCTGGTGATGTAGGCTTGTAATCTGGGAGGCTGAGGCAGGAAAAATGCAAGTTCAAGCCCAGGTTGGACAAGTAAGCAATTACTGTGACCTTATCTCAAGATCAAAACCAAAAAAAGACCTGGGAATATAGCAAAGTACGAAAGTCCTGGCCTTCATCCCCAGCATGGCAAGAGAGAGAGAGAGAGAGAGAGAGAGAGAGAGAGAGAGAGAGAGAGAGGAAAAAGAGAGAATATATTCTATCAGATACCTATAATCCCAGCTACTCAGAAAGCTGAGGCAAGAGGATCGCTAGCTCAAGGTCAGCCTGAGCAACTTCTCAAGACCCTGTTTAAAAAATAAAGTAAGTTAGGGTTGGAGATATAGTTCAGCGTTCCTCAAGTTCAATCCACAGTATTGGGGGGAAAACATTTTTTATTAAAAGAAGAAATTCAGTCATAGTCCCCATTTTCAGACAAGACAAAGCCTACAAGATGAATTCACCCGAAGTACCTCTGAAGATTCCTTTATTCTCCTAATCAACACACAGCACTGTGCCTGAAACGTCCCACTCAATGGCTCTGATGAAAATTGGGAGAAAAAGGCAAGGTAGGTCCTGCATAATTTGTGTGCATTAAGCCCTGAAGTCACCCTTTCTGACCAGGAAACTGTCCTCTACGAGAACTAAGTAGAGATGCCCCTACAGATTTCCTGAACACCTTCATATTCAAATAAAAGATTTCCTACAAATAGGGAAAGCATTTTTCTACCTTCTCATCTATCATCATTACAGATCAAGCTGCAAGATAGAGGCTGCCAGGGCCATGAAATGATTTACACTGATCCAAAGATCACTTTTTTTTTTTTGATATGGAGTATTGTTCTATAGTCTAGGCTGGTTCTGAGTTTATTAAGTAGCCCAGACTGGCAGTCCTCTTTTAGCCTCTCAAGGGCTGAGACTACAGGTACGCATCGCAACACCCAGCTAAGTTTTTATGTGATGCTGGGAAATTGAACTTTGCACATGCTAGGCAAGCGTTTTACCCCAGCCCCAGAGACCTGATGTAGGTAAAAGGGAAGGGAGATGGGGGTTCCATTCATTGTTTCCTTCAGCAAATAGCTGGTACTACCTGCCCAGGACCAGGTTCTCTGCAGGCTGCACAGAAAACAGATCAATAAAACAGTCCCTGCCCTAAGGAACACAGACTTAGAAGCTCATTACATGGTCTGTTAGTCCAACAGATATTTATTCAGTACTAAGCTGTCGGAAAGCCGCAGGAGAAAAGTCAGACGGTTCTCATCCTTATAAATTTTACAGGCTAGAGGTGGGGCACCCAGAGCCTTAACACGATAGTACTCACAGTAAGAAATGGCTACGTGGAAGCAGACCGGGGCTCAAAAGCCATCCTTACTCCCCGCCTTGTCCTTGTTTTTCAGTACTAAGAATTAGGCCCACAGCCGTCACATTGAGCTGTGTTTCCACACCCTTTTTAAAATTTGAAATAGGATCTTACCGGGTTGCGCAGGCTGGGCTCAGACTTGTAAACCCTCTTGCCTCAGTCTTCTGAGTAGCTGGAATGACAGGTGTGCACCACTGTACCCGGCCTTATTCTCTTGCATTCTTGTTGATCAGGAATATTTACTGATTATGCCATGCTGGAAGCATTATATTTTCCTATTGGCCCACTGATACTGGTACCAGCACCATCACTACACTGATGAGGAAGCCACCGCTCAGTGGGATGAAGTGCCTCGTCCCAGATTAAGAGCTCCGGTGTGACTCTTAATCTGCGCCATCAGCATTCTCCACTGCCAGCCTTGGCTATGGGAAGGATGTGCCCTTCAAATCACACCTCTCAGCCTGATCACCATTCAACAGAAGAAAGGGTTGGAGAAGTGAACCACCTACCTGGTCCCCATCACGCAAGCAGTGGGGGGTCAGGGGAGTCTCTAAGTAACAGAACTCTCCTTGGCATGGGGAGCAGGAGGGGGAGAGGGAGCACAAGTGGTTCAAGAACCCCTCACCCCCAGTGCTACTCCGGGTCAGGGGACATACTGGGCCTGTTCAGAGACGGGCTCCCCCTGCTGGCCTAGCACTACTCAGGTAGAAGGCAAGTGGTAGGACACACGGGGGTGTGCTGGTGAGGACAGCAAAAGCGAGGGGACTTCAAATAATTCGTGCTTTTTCTTTCTTAAGAGAAACTCAGTTATGTATGTCCTGTAGATTGCCACTGGTGCAACACAAACAGATTTAATCAAACTGGGGATTAAAGGTGGGGAAGAGCTAAGTGGCAGCAGTGGACATCCAACAGCTCTGAAACACTCAGCAGAAGGGTCAAGTACTTAGGAACATTTTAGTTTTTATCATTCTTTAGAGAAGAGCCCAACCATTACCAACAAATTAGCAAAAAAATATTTAAGAGGACAAGGCCCAACGTTGGTCTGCAGGGAAACAGGAACTCACTCACTGTCGTGGGCGAGCGAGTCAACACAGGGGGCCAGTGAGGAAACGTGATCCGCGGAGAGGATGCAGTCTGTACCCTGTGCCTCCTGATCGCCCTGTTGGGAACACATCTCAAGGAAAACAACTCAAGAGGAATCCTAATTAGTGAGCGGCTGCCTGTGAGGTGCCTGCAGTTAAACGCTGGCTACCTCAAATCCTGTCATCAGAACACCGAGCTCCGACTCTGGGACTCATTCTAAGTCCACTATTTACCAGCTGTGTGACATTGAGTCACTAAACCTCTCTGTGCCTCTCAGCTTCTTCCTGGATACGCCGGGAATCATAAATTGCTTCCTTCCAGCGGTATTAAGGAAGGTGATTTCTACCTTGCCTGCACAGTGTGCCGCAGTGTTTGCCAAAGGGTAGCTGTTGTTTTGGGAAGACGACCCTGGACAGATCCTGGAAGGGACACCTGCTTGCAAAAGCTAAAGTAGCGTCAGGAAATGTATCTTTGATCTTTAGGAGGTGCTGCTACCTTTGGCTCTTAAGTTTATTTTTGTTACAGCCAGAAAAAAGAAAACAAACCTCTGCCACAACTATTGAAGAGTCCATCAAAACACAAAAGGAAGTTCTTCAAAGGGAGTTCAGTTCGTCTGAAACAGAAAAATACCATGGGAGGCTCCCACCCCAGGGTGTGAAGATTCGGGTGTCTCCAAGGGTCTAGAAGTGCACATTTTTTGAGGCCTGTCCTGTGCCTAGGAAACTGTCATCTCTGTTTTCAGAGAACACCTGACCAACACAGCGATACATTTAAGTACTTCCGCAGGGCAGGTCCCCAGGCCCCGCTGATAACCACCGCGCTGCACTGCCTCGGGCTGCCTCGCCTGGCGCAGCTAGCGAGGGGCAGGCGTGCAAGGCGCCGCTGGAGTGAGGGGCTCGGAAGGAAGGACTGGGCAATTTGGGTAAGTCAGGACCCCAGCGCGGCGGGTGGAGGGTGCAGGGCGCCCCCACACGTCCCGCTGCGGGAGCCCCGGCGCACCCCGCCGCCCGGCCCTCTTCCTGCCGGCAGGGGGCGCAGCGGAGCAGGTGGGCGGAAGGCGGAGGTCCGTGGCCGCCCACGCTGTTGGGACGGGGCGGTCGACACAGGGGCTGCTCGTCGTCTGTCCGCGGCAAGGGCCGAGGGCGAGGGCGCCGCGAAATCCGGCACCCGGGCCGCAGCTAGCCCCCCTCAGCCCCGCGGGGCCGGTCCGCGCTTGCCCGGAAGCACGGGCGCCGAGGGGGCGGGGCCGGGAAGCGCTTCCGGGGGCGGGGGGCGCGGGCAGGGGCGGCTGCCGGAGCGGCGGGAACGGGCCTGGCGCCGGCAGCGGCGGAGGGGGCGCCGCGGGCGGGCGATGTGAGCGCGGCGCGCTGGGCAGGTGAGGAGCGCGGGCCGGGGCTGGGGAGCGGAGCAAGGCGGGCGGGCGCGGCGGGGCCGCGGGGCAGCCCCCGAGGGCCGCTGTCCGGCTGCCTCAGGCTGAGGCGGGGCGGGTGGCTCCGCGGCTGGTCAGTGCAGTGGGCCGGCCGGCAAGAGCCGAGGCCGGGCGGGGTCGGGAGGCCCGGGCACCTGCTCCGGCCGCCCGCGGCGTCAGCGGGCTCGGCCCAGGAGTCCAGTCGCCGCCGGCCGGGCCGAGGGTCACGCTGAGGCAGCTGCCCCGGGCTCTCCAGCCTCCGCCCCGGGCGTTTCGGGATTCCCAGCTTCCGGGGCCCCGGGCCTGCGGAGAGGCTCTGGCTGTGCCGGGGGTGGGGCTGGACGGTTGTGGCCCCCGGAGAGCCGGGCCCGGCCGGGGGTCTGCCCCGAGGGTAGGTGGCTGTCACGGAGCCGCTGCCTTTCTCCAGGTAAACAGGCGGCGAGGGCGCGTTGAGCGTGGCCCTGGAGGTCTCGCCGGTCACTCCTGCCATTACGGAGGGCGGGCTGGGGCTGAGCTGGGGCTGTGAACAGTGCTCTTCTTGGCCAGCTGGCTGTGCTTTAGCGTGGCACTAGTGTGGGAGTCTCGGTCGTGGGGTTTTCCGCAAGCCTTTTCCGTGCTTGGCGTCAGTTTCCCCGTGTGAGAATTGAGGGTTTAGGTCAGCGCTCTAAACACCCTTCCTGCTCTAGGACCGTACAGTACGTATGTGGAATTGGAAGGCTCTCCGTGGTTCACGACACCCTGCTCTTCAGTTTCACTGAAGACTTTGTGCAAATTTGGACTTTTAGCCACTTAACCCACTTTGTTTTTCAGACAGGTTTAAAATGATTCCAAGCAGCGTTCTCTGACCCTCACCTCAATCATCCTTCATCCCTTGTTCGTGTCCCTGGTTTTAGCTAATCACATTCCTCAGAGCTTTTGCATGCACACATTTTGCTGTTTGTATTTGCCCATTTTCTCTTTGTTCCCTAGTACAGGCCCTCTTTGCTTCACATCTGGATTATTGCAACAGCTTCTTAGCTGGTCGCTGACTCCAGAGGTTCCCCCCTCCCCCAACTTTCCTTTATGCTAACACCAAACTTACTGTAGGAAGTCAGAAAATAGTTGAGTGCTTGCTTGCCTATAAAATGTCAAGATGCTCTTCCATGTGGTGGGGGTAAGTAGTTGAAGGCACAGTTAGTCACCACGTAGCTTTACGCTGTTACCTATTGAAAAGTAATTAAGATATTCCCTATTAAAAGATAATTTCGATGAGACAAAGCTTCATGCTATGGAATTGAGAGATAAAGGTCAGCGTAGGCGCCGTGGTCTGGGAGGGCCTGGTGACGGGGTGGGATTTGATCTGAGTGTTTAAGGATGAGTAGGATTCAAATAGGAAAAGAGGAGTCAGGCCCAGTGATCCTGTGGGGTTACTGACTAGACACTTGGCAAAGAACTGTTCACATAGGGGGGGATTAAGAGGAAAGATTGGTTGGGGCTGGTTCCTGAAAAATCTTGAGCAGTAGGCCAGAGTTGAAACTATTGTAAAGGCATGGGTGAGAGACAGGAGGCAAGGAGTGGTTCGTGTGCTGCAGGCAGAAGGGAGAGGCTGGAGGCCAGAGCAGCTAGGAGGCTGCGGCAGTCTACCACAGTCAGAGTGGTGCCCTCTTGCCCACCACATTGAGTCCAGCCCTTGCCCTCCCTGTCTTTCCAAGGTCCTCCTGTTTGGCCCCGCCCTGCCCACCTGAGGCTTATTCCCTGCTTTTCCTGCTCTGCCCCTGCGGAGGCCAATACCACTGTCTTGGGCTTCGCTCCCAGTTGTTCCCCTCCTCTGCACATTCTCCATTTCACTTCCTTCAAGCCCCTGCCGAAGATACGCTTCCTGCGGAGGGTGGTGTTCCCTGGCTGCCCTCCCCCATGCCTCTGTGGCGCTCAGATTCAGTGCTTCTTCTTTGGTTATGGAGCTTGTTCTTGCCGCAAATGGAGTGGGAGTTTGAGGGCACTGTGTTTTAACACTTGGCTCAGAGCCCTTCTAGTACCTAATAACGGAGCTGGACTGTCAAAGTAGGTATGCAGATACTTCCTGATTTTTGTTGATAAACTTTTTTTTGATAAGTTCACTTTTTTTTAAAGGAGTAAGAGAAGCTATCATTGCTTATCAGTTTCCTATGTCATTATAACTGATGTCTAATGCTGCTGTTTTCAGCTTTCATTCTTGGGGTGCAGAAACCACAAAATGAATCTTTGAAATATTAAAATGTTCACTCCTAATCATGAGAAGAGAGGAAAAAACGTGTAATTATTCATTTGTGGCTATGGGGAAAAAAATATTAGCTCTGGAATCAGACAGACCTTGGTTTGAATCCTGGCGAGGCCACTGTGTGTGAACTTGAGCAATTTGTCAAATGTCTCAGCCTGTTTCTTATTTGTAATGTGTAGGATAATAAAGACCATGTCATGGGGGTTGCTATGAGTTTTTAAATGAAAATGGTGTATGAAGAAGCTAACAAAATTTGCAGCACTTAGTAACTGCTTAATACGCTTTCATTGTTATTTTGGTGTGTCAATTTGCTTTTGGTTGTGTAGCCACTAAGTTGTGGGTTTGTGCATTTCTATCTAATTTCTGCCTTCCAGTTAAAGCGCTTGTGAGAAATGTTAGTATTGTAAATCTAGAATGGCATTGCTATGTTTTGTTCCCATTAATCTTCATGTTACTTTAAATTCTACTTAATGTTTTTCAGACTTCTTAATTGTGTCCATGTAATGTTTTGGAGCTGACAGACTGCTGATTTAGCTTAGTGAAGGTCACCAGCTGATGCAGTTAAGTTTCTAATGGTTGTTTTCTGGTTGTTGAAGGCATGGAAAACCTCATGGAAGGATGCAGTTTAAGGTGAGCTTTTCTGAACCTTTGTCATAAGAGGCAGAACGTAATGTGTTTTCTAGGTTCATTGTGTCTGGAATGACAGCAGCGAGCAGAGAAGATGCTATTCCTCATTGTTTTTATGTTGAGTTTCTCCCCCCCCCCCAAAGAAAGCTTAATTCTTTTACCTAAAACAAATTATCTTTGTTGAAATATCTAGCCAGGTTTGGTGGTGGACACTTTCAAGTCTCAGCTACTTAGGAGGCTTAGGCAGGAAGATTGCTTGAGACAGAGAGGTTTGAGTCCAGCCTGGGTAATATAACAAGACTCTCATCACCCCACACCCATCCCTTCAAAAAATAATTGAAACATCTTTTTGCCTACTTTTTTTTTAACAGTGTGAAAAAGGGCATTTCACAGAAATAGCTATAAACCACTTGAAGTATAACACATTGTGACCCCCTTAATTCTCACTGTGTCAGACCCAGCATGCCTTTATCGACATAGTACATCATAAAATGGAAAGTCTTTTTCTAATTGAAGCTAATCAGTAAGAATGCAGTACCTATAAAACTCTAGCATCTCACCAGTATACCTGGATAAAAGTCTTATTCTTATAGGAGATGAGAGTTCTGACAGGAGAGACTGACAAATCTAGGATCAAATCCTGGCTTAGCTAGTCATTAGCTGAGTGACTTGGGAAAGTTCCTTAGTCTCTCAGTTTGTTCCCTCATCTGTAGGGTGGGAATAATGGCAACATCTATTTCATAGTAGTGTCAGGACGCCGTTAGCGAGGAAATAAAGGGCTTACTTAGCACACTGTACACAATAGGAGCTCAATAGCTGCTGTTCTTACTGTTGGTAGCGAAGAGGCCATTCCTGTCCTGCTTGGAAAGCTCAGAAGCAGCTTCTGATGTTTCACATTGACTTAGACAAATCGCACCCTCTCAGAATTAGTGTATCTGAGCAGACCTGGAGAATGTTAACGCCTTGGTAGGAAATTTAACAGTTTGGATAAAAATGTTCCCTCAGACTCACATGAATTAATGCAGTAAGAACTCTAAACTTGTTTTCCTTTAAATTAGGATGAGTGCTTCATGAATATCCATCACAGAATGCCATTTTCTTTTTTTTCTTCCTTGCATTGGGTTTCAGTAGCACCAGAATGTTTTGTGCAGCCCCAGTGCTATTCGGCTGCTGCTGCTTTCCAAAGGATTAGATTGTAGCTCATGACAGCTCAATTTTAGTTTTGATCTAGACCCGGGCAGAAATATCTAGAAAAGTTATTTTTATATAGTTGTTACTGCCGTTACCATGCCTTTCGTCTCCAGTGTTTCAATCTGTAGTCTTTTTGGTGACTTTTCCTATGAGTGAAAACTACCGATCTTCAGTGTCTGATGGAGAAAGCCTAGTGTGAGCCACGTCTCAGGTGTCAGCAAGTGACTGAAGCCAGCAGGTGCAAATCTGGGTGTGGAATCGTGAGCATCTTGACTGAGAATAATGGGTACCTCCTGGTGCCTTATACCACTTCCAAATTTGTAACCTTCCTTTCCTTTCTTGGAAGTGTAACTGGGTATTTTTAAAACATCTTGTGAAGCAAATTAGAGTGTTTCTGGGTTAGGTGGGAAGAAGCTACCTTGCTGGATTTTGCTTTCTCCCAAAGGCTGTTCTACACCTCATGGGTCTTGAGTAGGAAAAATTGAGAGCTGGGGGTGTGGCCGGGTGGCAGTCCGTGAACACTGAGTCGACAGCTAGGTTTAAGTTCTGTCAGCTGATTTACAATGAGAGCCTCTCTGCAGCCTTTCCTGGGGCTCTGGTCGTTCAGTCTCTACGCTCAGAGAGCTCACTGACAGTGGAAGAGCTCTGTGGTGCTCAAGGCTCACAAAATGAGCACAACTCCAGTTGTTTAGGCCTCACTGGTTGACCTCAGTTCTGGTTGTCATTATGGGGAAATTGTCCCGAGTTGTACGCAAGGATGTTTTCATGAAGGTTTCTGGGCCCTTGTGGGTCTTCTTTGTCTGGGAGGCACTTATGAGTTCCTTCTCAGATCTGTAGGTTTTTGCTGCATGGTACAGCAGCGTGAGAGAATATTACTAGTTTTTTTGTTGTCCGGTTTCGTCACATTTAAGGCATGATGCAGGATTTACCTCCAAATCCTAGTTGATGGACACACTGCTTTAGGAGAGAGCTAAGTATGACTCTTACCTTTTCCTTTACCGTTGCATCTGTGTTAGCGTAATTGTGATAAGGAGTAAGCATACTTTTCTGTCCTCGTCTCTTTTCTTTTGAGTGACCCCATCTTACTATGGCTATCCTTGGTGCAATTTTGGTCACTCCCAGGCAGAGTCCATTTCTTTCCAACCCTGTATTTCCCTCCCTCTAGTGGCAGCCTGAGCTCAGCCTTCCTGACTGTGCTGACCTGCCTCCAGGTGGAGGTGGATGTCTCCCCCGGTCCCCAAGCCTGGTGGTTATTTGGACTCATATCCTCAGGGGCTGCCCCAGAGCTCCATTCACATTCTGTACCTCGTTGTTCAATGGCCCATACTAGGGCACTCCTCTGCCACGTCACTTCTTCTGTGTGGACTTGGTGGACCCCAGGTCCCATTCACATCCATTCTGTTCCTGCGGTTCCTCCTGTCTGGAGTGTTCTTTCTATTCCTTTTAAAATGCAAGGTCCTGTTCAAAAATATCTTCCACCATGAAGGTTTTTTTTTGTTGTTGTTCTATTTTATGTTTTAAAAAATCTTTTTTGTCAGAAGTAATCAGGCCTGTCATTGTTTCACATAGTTCTTTGTTTCTGTCTCTGTAATTGCCTGCTTGATGTAATAATTATGCATTTGCAGCCCATCTTTCTCCCCTAGATTCTTTAGTTTAAAAAATTACATATTTTAGGTAGGAATATAAATGTCCATAAAAAAACTCTTAGCTATGTGATAGAAAAATCAAAAGGTATAAAATAGTCTGTTTGCTTGCTCTTTCTCTCTCCACCCCTTAGTCCTTTTTCCCCAAAGTGACCACTTACAATATACTGTGGTTCTTTCCAGAGTGAAAACAGTAGCACGTACCCTTGAACAAAATGGACTTGAGCTGCATAGCACCACTTATACATGGATTTCTAAAAATATTTAAGAAAATGTTTTATATCTATTACACGTGCATAAATGTGTAGACAGACCGTAATCTGTGTTATCATTTACTACTAGGAAACATGCAGAAATCTATTATAAAAAGTTAAAACTTCTCAAAACTGATGCACAAAAAGCACAAACTATACATGATGTCTTTTGTAGTCAGGAGAAACATAAACAGATACAAAGATGCAGTGTTCACTCATGAGTGCATGCAATTACAGCAAGCGCTGCATGGCTACAATCGTTTCGTAGCTGCCTCCTATTGCCGTTGCGGTGAGGTAACGAATTGTGTGTTCACTTAAAACACCCGTGTGATGCTCACCATCCCCAGTAAATTACATGTGGCAATAAAAAGTGATCTCTGGGTTCTTGTGTGGTTTTTGCTGTATAATACATATAAAGTCCAAAAATGTGTTACTTAGCTGTTTATATTATTGATAAGGCTTCCCATCAATAGCTGGCTATCTATGGATAGGCTTGGGGGGAGTTAAAAATTATACGGGAACTTTAGACTCTGCAGGGTGTCAGCATCCTAAACTGTCATTGTTCCAGAGCCAATAGTGGGCCTGAAAGTGTAACTCAGTTTTTGAGCAATTGCTACCCTGTGTGTGAGAACCTGCATTGCAACCCCAGCACTGAAAACCGAGTGGTAGTTACTCTTAGAACTCTTTGCATACCAGAATATGCAAAACACATCTGTTTTCTTTAATGGCTGCGTGATATTTCACCGTAGACTTTGCTCTGCAGCCCAGGCTGGTCCTGAACTCATATGGAGCCCAGGCTGGCCTCGGACTCCCAACAATCCTGTCTCAGCCTTCTTAGTGGTGGGATTACAGGTATGCACCATCATGCCCAGCTTTATGTGCTGCTGGGGAATCAAACTCAAAAGCCTTACAGTTGGAAGGCAAGCGCTTTAACTGCTATGCTATTCATCCAACCCATATTTTTGTTTTTGAGACTGAGTTTTGCTGAGTTGCCTAGGCTTCTGAGTTGCTCCGACCACAGGTCAGTACCACTGTGACCAACTTGTTTTGTTTGTTTATTTGTTACTGTGGTCCTGGAGATGCGATCCATGGCCTTAATACTGAGCTACGTTCCCAAACTAGCTCTCCCCCACATTTTTGAGACAAGGTTCTGTTAAATCACTGAGTTACCCATACTGTGCCTTGTGATTCTCCTGCCTCAGCCTCCCAGAATGCTGGGATTACAGGCGTGCACCACCAGGCCTAGCTTTGTTTTGTTTTTTAAACCAGTCTCCTTTTAGAGTTTTTCCTCATTGTTGGCTGTAACAAAGAAAAATTCTTAATAGACATCTTTGTTAACATATCTCCTAGTGCATGTTTATACATACTGTATTTTTGTAGGCTGAATTCTTTTCAGTCAGCTGTGGAACAATTTTATAGTCTTTGTATTCTTTTGCTGTTTATTTTTTAAAGCTGTATATCCTTTGCTCATTCTTCAGTAGAAATCAGATTTATTAATTTGGGAAGTAGCTCTGTGTCAGATATGCATTTTCCCTCGATATGTCATTTTGTGACCTTTTCAGGAGAGGGATATGTTTCATCATATCTTTTTAATGTCACCAAGTATGTTTGTTTTTGCCTTTGTGGCTTCTGGAACTTATGTCATGGTTAGGAAGGTGTCATTGTCAATATAAATGAATTTGCCCTTGTGTCTTTTGGTTAGTTTTGGGTGATTTGCAAATGTTTTTCAAAATACTGGTGGGAGAATATAAGGGCATTATGGGAAAATAGTAGGACCCTCCATTCTTTCCCTTTAAATATGTTTGAGGACACTAGCAAACCAGAAACAGCGTTGAAAATTCAGGAGCTGTACTCTCCATTGATAAGCGACCCTATGGTGTCATAATATATAAAAGGAGTCATCACCCTCTGCCTCTCTTGCTCAAACCCAGTGGGAGGATTAGAGCGAAGAAAGCAGGGCTGTAGTCATTTAATGTCCCTTCTCGGGCTCGGGCTCAGCCGTGTCCGTTGGATTTTGGTTGACTGGTTTCATTGTCTTTGCCAAGTGCCTTTGTGTTCCAAAGCTCCTTTGGGTGAAATGCATTTTCTTTCTAAGGAACTTTGGAACCTGAATTAGGGGTATTTTTTCCTTGTTTCTTGCATTTCTGAACAGTGTCTTGTCCTGATGCCTGGGCACGGTTCTGTAGGGTTTTTTTTGAGTGAGATCTTATGAAGATTTCAAGAAGCTTTGCTTGCTAAGCATGTTGCCATATGGTCTTGGGTTTGTTTTCCTTCGCTTCACCTTTTACTGCAGGTCTATGGAGGAGGGTCCGGGATGGCTCAGGTGGTTATTGGAGGCTAGTCCCACTCTCCCCTGTGGCCGTGCTCACATTGCCATGCTGTGTACATCGCTTCCTTTCTCCAGGTGCCCATTGTGCCCAGCTTCACCACCTCTGCCCCTTTCTTCTGAAGCTGCTAGCCTTTTCCTGAGCTCACTAGAGGTTTCCTACTTTGGCTTCCCTGTCCACTGTCCTCAGACTGGGCTTCCTGTCTGCTTTCTCAGTCCTGGGAGCACCCCACACTTGTTACTGCTCTCCGAACGCCAGGCTCAGTACTGCTTTAAGTTGTGTTGAACTTGGGCTGAACCCTGTGTGTTCTTGGCAGCATTTGCTCTCTGGGACTTCCATCCTGAAACACCAAAGAACCAGTCATTTGAGACCCTGCTCAGTGGTTTCTAATTAATTGTGTCCTTAGCGTGTAAAGATAGCTCTTATTTAAAGTGGGTAAAATGAGCCAGGGTCAGGGGCTCTGAGGGGAAAAGAGGGATCAAAGCTGTGAGTATGGAAGCATGATACACTTAGCCAAAGGGCCCCTCCCTGTTCATAGCCCTTACTTCCGCAAGTGATCTTGATCTCGAAAGAGGGACATTTTGGTCTAGAAAAAGGGTGCTGTAGTTAACTCCTAGAGCTTAAATTGGTTGGCTATATGCTACATGCATTTGTAATTTTGATGAATATTATTACTGGATGTTTGCCACCAGTTCTTGTCCCCTCCCTAGGACAAGTGTAACCTAGGACAAGCATTCTTTTCCTTCTACATTTTTCTCAGTTCCTGTTCTTCTTCCTCCGTTGGCTGTCCTACTGCCCTAGGCAGAATAGCAGGACAGGGATTATTGTTCAGAGATCCAAGTGCAGAATTTGGGATAGTCCTGGGAAAGTTAGCCTCCTAGAATCTTGGTTTTCTCTTCTTGGAAATCGAGTGATAGTGCTTGCTTCATGGAGGAACGTCAGGAGGATTTAATAAAATAATGCATGGTGACCCTTTGTGTCGTGTCAAGTTTGTATCAAGCATTCAATACCTGGTAGCTAGTGATGGTGCTGCTGGGCTAGGACTTTATCTTCCCTGAGAAGGGGGAAGGTGAAATGACATGATGGAAGCAATAGTCACCCCTCTTACAATTTCTTAGGCTGGTAGGGGATTATTTACACATGAAAGTGGAGGAATGTTGGACCCTTGAGATCAGTGAGCCTCATGTGGCGATGTCAGAGGCTTTGTGTGGAGAGATACTTCCCATAGGTGTGATACGGTTCTCTTTCTGTGTATGAAACTAAAAAATTTGGCTGGGAGTTTAGCTCAGTGGGAAAATATTTGTCTACCCAGTACAAAAAAAATAAATAAATAAACGAAAGAGAGAGCGAAAGAAAGAAAGAAAAAGGGAAAAAAGAATTGTAAAGTGAGAAATTGAAAGAGAGACGGAAGATTGCCCATTGGCTGAATGAGCAGAGGAGGCCTGTGGGAAGTTGAAGAGACAGCAGACTCTTCCAACTAAATCCTCTCTGTATGTATGGTTTTTTTTAAAAGAAATTTTCATATTCCTGTCCAAAGTCTAGTTTCTACAAACAAAAAATATTAAAATAATTATCAATGGTAATATAGAAAAAGAATCCAGCTTATATGCTCTTGTTTTTAAAATTAAAACAAAACAATATAAATAAGCCAGGTTGAGCTTGGTTTTTGATCTAGTGTAGTATGAAGGAAAAACCTCTGATTAATCTGCCAAATTAAAGAATGTTGATATTGATGTTTTTAGTGACTGAAATAATAAAATTCATTATTGTTTTCTGAGGCAGCTGCAAACTTAATCTAAATGAAAAACTAATATAAATCACTACCCTGCATTATCAAAAATGAATTCCACTCCCATATCTCTGTGAGTTGGGAGGAATTTGCATTAAGCCTGAATCAAACTGCAAGACTGGGACTCTTACTCATCTTTGAATTCCCTTTGGTTTTGTGTATGTAGGAGATTGATATTGAATGAATATTTTCTATAAATGTAGAAAAATAATTTAAATCCCCTGATAGTACACTGTTTAGTGATTGCAATTAAATCTCATCCTTTGCAGTATACATGACAGGAGGCTAATTTCTTTAATTTGCAAAGAGCTCTGACAGTTCAATAAAAAGTCAGATATGGAGAAAGGATAAGATGAGGCAGCTTCAAGACAGACAGGTTGCCATTAAACATGAGAACAGGTATCAGTCTCGTTTGTATGGAATAAACACGTGCACATCCGTGCAGTGAGGTGCCATTTTTCTGTTGTCGACTTGATGCAAGTGTCACAGTTCATTGCTCCTGCTGGCAGCTCTGGGGAAGCAGCTGTTCTCCCCTGTGCTCTTGGTGAAAGGATAGTTGCTCCCATCAGTTACAGGGGATTTGGCGTTACCAGTAGACATGAAAAACTTCCCAAATCCTCTGCTAGAAGGTTCAAAAGAAAGCCAAGATGCATGCTGCATATGTCACCAGTCTGTGTTTATCGTGGCTGTTTAGATTGCTTCCTGCTTTGGTATCAGTTCAGACTGGTTAAAGGCACTGTGACACAGACATCCATGGAATGCTATAAAGCTGGAAAAAATGAGGTCAGTGAGTATGTGCTGCTGTGGAAAGATTTTAAGGCACATCAAGTACATTTCTTAAGTGCAGGGTACGGA
This sequence comes from Ctenodactylus gundi, assembly GCA_004027205.1. NCBI lineage: Eukaryota > Metazoa > Chordata > Mammalia > Rodentia > Ctenodactylidae > Ctenodactylus > Ctenodactylus gundi. Next base: position 322,253 of record PVKB01001628.1, read on the forward strand.
AGTTTATGCTGATCCATTTTTAAAATTTATCTGAAATAACATCAAAAACTCCTACCAGAGATTATCTTTGGGAAGAGAGGCTGTGGCTTGGGAGAGTTTTGCTGTTTGTTTTCCTATACTATGATGATCTGAAGTTCTGCCATATGCATAAGTTTAAAGGATAAAGTTAATTAAAAATTGACCTAACATAAATACAGACCCACTGACACTGTGTGCAAGGGAGAAACTAGGACCACCCAGAGCTAGTGAGTAGCGCTTTGGGAAACCCTCAGCAGGGAGGAGTGGAGAACATTGTTTGAACTTGATATGCTTATAAAGGTTCTGATCTCCTCTATCTAGAAGCTGTTGGACCTCACAAATCTAATCATACAGTGTAGAACCTGTGATTAATTATGCCTTTTGCTGTCTTTAGCCTGGTGACATACCTAGAACTGAGAGTAACTGTAAATTCTTCCTCTGGCTTTCAGAAGCTTCCACTCAGTGTTGCTTGTTAGCAGTTGTGGGAGGAATCTTTGAATCCCATTGTCACTGCTGAAAGAAGTGCCAGTGCAAGGGAGAGGAGAGCCAAGAGATTCCTTTCTGAAAAATGGAATCCCTCTTAGGTGTTAATCATGGTGTTTCATTTTTCTCTCTGTGATTTTTTTTCAAGTGTCCTTGTCTGCTTTTTTTCTGAGAAGATAAAAAGCCACCCACAGGAGAGGAAACCTATTGTGAACCTGTTTTCCAGTCTTACATTGTATTTCAGGAATGCTTTACTGCTCTCTTTCCTCTCCTGGTTTTGCCTGTTTTAAAAGTCTCCATCTTTTAAAAAGCCTGATTCCACCTTCCTCCCGCCCTTCCATTCCACAAGTCATTGCTTATGTACCTTTGTCATGAAAAATTTGGAAGGAATAAGCAACACCTGACTTCCCTTGGGGTGCCAGCTAGGTTGCACTTTTGTAAGTTTTGCCAATTTGAGAAAGAATTGTCTCATATTAATTTTTGTTTACTGATGACATGGCTAAGTTCTTTTTTCTCTCGGAAAGCATCAGTTCCTCTTCTTGGCTGATTTTCCTGCTGTTATATTCGCCTTTTATTGATTTGTGAGTCTTAACCCTTCTCCCCATGTATGTTGTGTTTTTCATAATTTGTTTTCTCTTTCTCTTTTGGCAAAAGACTTTTTTTTAAGATATAGACAAGTTTTACTACTTGTGTAGTTACACCTCCATATCTGTCTTCTGGTTCTTAGAAAAGTCATCTTTGTAGGGTTTTTTTTTTCAGATTTCCTCTACTTCTAGTAAAGTTAGACGGAATCTAATTATTATTTATTCTTACTCCCTAAGGAACATATATTTATTAATATTCCTATTTTACTGATGTGAAATGGTCCCGTGAGGCTATCTCCGTGTGATTTCCACCTGCTTTCATAGCCTCTGTGGTCTCTGCTTTCTCTCATCCACTGTCCTATGGTGCCATGATGCCTCTAGCACATCTGTCTTTCTTTCCTGACTCAGATTCTTTGTGTCCTTGTACCAGTGATTTGGTCTGAACAGTGTCCCTGCAGCAGCCCACCATTGCAGACCTGGCTAGCCTATGCTTACTCACTCTTTTGGTCTTTCAAATAGCATTTCTGTAGTGGCCTTCCTTGACTGCTTCCCTGGTGTAAGAGATGGCATAGCCTTAAGATTTGTGGTGAGAGAACTGTAGCTCCCCTTGTCCCCTCACGCCTGCCATGTAGAAGACACTTAATGCATATTTGCCAAATGAATTTTAACCTAATCATGCATTAAGTTTAGCTACATTTTTATTTTTCTAAAATTTATTTAGTATTCTTATAGATCTGCCTTTTATTTTAGTAGCCACTGGCCATGTGGCTATTGAGTGCTTGAAATGCAGTTTTTCCAAATTGAGACATGCTGTGCTTAAAATATACATCCGATTTAGAAGACTTAGTGTGGAAGTTCAGAATTTAAACTTTTATACCTTTTTGATATAATATTAGTTACCTACTATAATAGTGTTTTGAATGTGTTTGGCTAAATAAAAATATATTATGAAATTTATTCATATTATTTTGATTTTTTTAAAAATGTAACTACTTAGAAGGGCTTGGGGTATAGGTCAATGGTAAAGTACTTGCTAAATATACATGAAACCCTGGGTTCAGTCCCCAGCACTGGAAAAAATAAATAAATAACAGTAACAGTAACAACAAAAAACAACTACTAGAAAACATTACATTGCACATGCAGAACCTGTGATGAATTATGCCTTTTTATGGTGGAAACCGTGTTTATCTTTCAGGCCCTGGTGAGAATGACTTTTCTAAAATGCTTATGAGAATGTGCTCCAGGGAACATTGATTCTTTGGAATATTGATATGTGTATCTTGAGAGATTCCACAGAACCATATAAGTTGGGTGTGGTAGCACATGCCTGTAATCTCAGCACTCAGGAGGATGAGGCAGGAGTATTGCCATGTGTTCAAGGCATGCCTGGGCCCTAAAGTGAGTTCAGGACCGTCCTGGACTACAGAGCAAGACCCTGTCTCAAAAAAAAAAAAAATTAAATCTTCCATCTCTAAGCATGTTATATCTAATTTATGTGTTTTTGGTCTTACCAAGGTAGTATGTTTTTCTTCCTATTGACCCTATCTGTTTAACCCGCCTAGAAATTTTATAGTTCCTGCTGCTATATTGTTGACCACTTGTCATTATCTTACCTATTATTTTTATGGGCAGATACTTTTGAAGCTCTTCACTTCTCTGATACTGTTCTGTCACATACTGCAAGTGATCCACTAATACTTTCTACGTAGATCGCCATATTTGCATGTAACAGCAGTTTTTCTCCTCTTTTTTAATGGCTGTGTGCTTTAATTTTCCCCCATCTTGTTACTTTGGCTAGAAGGTCAAGAGTAATGGTAAGTAATAGTGATCTAGTCTGTCGTCCAGGCCCTGATAGGAATGCCTTTACTAAAATGTTCACCAGAACGTGCTCCAGGGAATGCTAATTCTTTGGAATATTAATGTATGTGTCTTGAGAAAAGAATTCCACAGTTAAATGCCTTTGCAAACTGCTGAGTTAAACAGAATGCTTGTCTGTAGGACTTCTCAGATAAGTTATTATGCTAATGTGTTTTTAATCTCTAGGAGGTAAGAAGCTCATGGGCTCGTGTTCTGTTGAGTACATTTTGGGAAATGCAGACATACTATTTCCTTTCAAGGATAAACTTGCCATTGGTTTGTAGTAGATACTGTTGACTGTATTGAGGAAGTATTGTCCTACTTCTAGATTTTTTGAGTTTCCTTACTCTGAAAGGACATTTAACTTTCTCAAATGAATTTTTGCCGTATTTATTTGGTCTGTGTGTTTTCCTCCTTTGACTTTCTGGTATTACATTACGGATTATAGTTGTGTGCTTCCTAACATGTAGAGCTGCCCTTACCCTTGGGAAGCAGCTGTTCATGGTCATGACATTGTCCTTTTAGTAGGCCGCATTCCCTCTTCCTTGTATTTCTGGTAGTGCTTTAAATTCTGCTTAGACGAAGTAGAGTTGCTTCTCTTTATGCTGTTTGTCGTCTTCTGGTGTCAGATTTGGGCCAGATGAACTGAGAGGCTTTAAATGTTTCTGCATGTGTCTAGAACAGTGTGAACGGACTGAAGAGCGTTTGTGCCTTAGCACTTCTGCTTCTTTTTTATTTAGTTCTGCCAATTTATGTTATCCTAAAAATATGTCCATTCCCTACAGATTTTAAATTGATTTCAGTCATAAGTCTAGGACAAATAAAGACACAGTATTCTTCTTTGACTGAAATGTCTTAACTCAAATTTTGACATGATTTTAAAAGTTCTTGTATGATCTAATCACACTAAATTTCCTGTAAGACCTATATTTAGTTGCACATTATCTTAACATTTTAAGTTTTTCTATAATTATATGCTATTTTTGTATTATTTCCTTGCCTTTGTGAAGTTTGATTTCTAACCTAAAGTGAGTCATTTGACTTATTTTTAGTATTTATTATTTAATGATAAAATCTTTTAAAACATTGACTTTTTTTTAAAGGCAGAATCTCTGTAGTCCAGGCTGGTCCCAAGCTCACTGTGTAGCCCAGTCTGGCCGTGAACTCAAGGCAGTCATCTACCTCAGCCTCCCAAGTGCTAGAATTACAAGTGTGTGCCACCACGCCAAGCTTCCTATTACTTTCTAATTTTTGTTAATGTTTTCTAAGCCTGCAGGATTTAATTATGAAAAATATCAAGCAAACCAAGTGTGGTGACATACACCTGTAATTCCAGCACTCTGGGTTGCTGAGGCAGGAGGATTGCAAGTTTGACCCTTGCCTGGGCAATTTAGTAACTTAGCAAGGCCTTGTCTCGGGATAAAAAATTGAGAAGAATTGGGATGTAGCCCAGTGTGAACCTTCTGGGTTTAATCCCAAGTACTTTAAAAAAAAAAAAATCAGACATACAGAAAAGTTGAATTTTACAATAAAAAAACCCAAACACTCACCATCTGGACCCTTCTATTGTTTTTGTTTGTTTGTTTGTTTGTTTGTTTGTTTGTTTTCTGAGACAGGGTCTTGCTGTGTAGCCCATGCTGGTCCTAAACTCACTGTGGAGCCCAGGTTAGTCTTGGACTCATGGCAGTCTTCCTGTCTCAGCCTCCAAGTGGTGGCATGTGCCACCACTCCCAGCTTATATCGTACTGTGGAATCGAATCCAGGGCCTTGTGCTTGCTATGCAGCACTTTAACCACTGTGCCATTCCTTCAGCCCCTGGACTCATCCATCCATTGTTAACATTATATCATGTTTGCTTCATCACACATCTATCTGTTTTTGGAAGATACATTCTTAAGTAAGAGATGTAACTTTACTTTTGACCCTTTATTGCTGCATTCTTATGTTTTCTCACTGCCTGAGTACTTTTATTCAATTTTGATTTTTCCCTGAGTACTTATTAAAGAAGTGTTTAGATTTTCTTTTCTTTTCTTTTCTTTTTTTGAAACAGGGTCTCTCTCTGTAGCCCAAGCTGGTCTTGAAGTCAGTGGTGTAGCCCAGGCTGGTTTGGACTCAGAACAATCTGCCTGCCTCATCCTCCTGAATCCTGGGATTACAGTCACGCGCCACCGCACCCAGTTTAGGTGGTGCTGGGGAAATCAACTCAGGGCTTTGCACTTGCAAGGCAAGCACTTTAACCTCTCTGCCATTCCTCCAGCCCCAGGAAGTTTTTAAATATCTGGTTAGGTTTTAGAAGCTGAACTATAAAAGTTAGATCTAGCTTCCTTGTAATTTGATCAGAATGGAGCCTGGGCTCCCTGTACTTTGGCAGTTTGGGCAACCCAGCACCACACATTCCAACATGGCTATGCTGGCAGTCTGCACATCAGAGGGCGGCACAGTTTTGATGTTTCCATCATCTTATTCCTATTGCCTCAAAATAATTGAGCATTGCTCTGGTGAATAGTGTACAGAACTGGAAGGAAGAAAGTGCAAATCAAGGCAACAACGCTGAGAAGGGCTTAGCTCCATTCATTGTATCCAGAGGATCTGTATACCTGAAAAATGCCAACTATAAATATACAAGTAAGGCAGGACATTCCTTAGATAAATATAAGTGCTTTTTTTCTGTAGAGTCCTTCAACTCCTGGTGAAATGGGAAAATATATCTCCTAGGGGAATGCCAATGTCATACCCACAGCTGAAATGGACTACTACGTGTACGGTGGTTTTATTTGCCTGTTTGTTTTGTGACACTGGGAATTGAACCCAGACCTTCCATCTGAACTACATCCCAGCCATTCTTATTTTTTAGTTTGAGGCAAGGTCTCAATAAGGCATTACTCCATTGTTCAGGCTGGGCTTGAGGCTGTAGTCCTCCTGCCTCGGTTTCCCGGAGTGCTGGGATGACAGGCATGTGCCACCACACCCAGCTTGTATACAGTGTTTTAATTTTAATCAAGATGAATGTTGGACATTAATGACAATGGGCTAATTGATTATTTGATTATTTGGCTTTAGGTGAATTAACCGAGACATGAAAGACTAAAAAATAAGCAAGAGGAAGAATGCTCAGACAGACATTAGGAGGTACGCCAGCCAGTGTGGTTGATACTTTAAACGTGTGATTATGCTGCTTGTACTAAGGGAGAAGTCATTGGTGAATTATGAAAACTCTATCTTTCCACAGATTACCCTTCATGTCAGTAGAAATGGACAGCAGCAGTTTTATTCAGTTTGATGTGCCCGAGTACAGCAGCACCGTTCTGAGCCAGCTAAACGAACTTCGCCTACAAGGGAAGCTATGTGACATCATTGTCCACATTCAGGGTCAGCCATTCCGAGCCCACAAAGCTGTCCTTGCTGCCAGTTCCCCCTATTTCCGGGACCATTCAGCATTAAGCACCATGAGTGGCTTGTCAATATCAGTGATTAAAAATCCCAACGTGTTTGAACAGTTGCTTTCCTTTTGTTACACTGGAAGAATGTCCTTGCAGCTGAAGGATGTCGTCAGTTTTCTGACAGCAGCCAGCTTTCTTCAGATGCAGTGTGTCATTGACAAGTGCACACAGATCCTAGAGAGTATCCATTCAAAAATCAGTGTTGGAGATGTCGACTCTGTCACTGTGGGTGCCGAAGAGAATCCCGAGAGCCGTAATGGAGTGAAAGAAGGCAGCTTCTTTGCCAACCCAGTTGAGATCTCCCCTCCATATTGCCCTCAGGTACGGCAGCCCACTGCAAGCAGTGATCTCCGGATGGAGACCACCCCCAGCAAAGCCTTGCGTGGCCGCTTACAGGAGGAAGGGCACTCAGACCGAGGGAGCAGTGGCAGCGTGTCTGAGTATGAGATTCAGATCGAGGGGGACCATGAGCAAGCAGACCTGTTGGTGAGGGAGAGCCAGATCGCCGAGGTGAAAGTGAAGATGGAAAAGTCCGATCGGCCCAGCTGTTCTGACAGCTCCTCCCTGGGTGATGACGGGTACCACACGGAGATGGTAGATGGGGAACAAGTCGTGGCGGTGAACGTGGGCTCCTATGGCTCTGTGCTCCAGCATGCTTATTCCTACTCCCAAGCAGCCTCACAGCCAACCAGTGTATCTGAAGCTTTTGGAAGTTTAAGCAATTCCAGCCCATCCAGGTCCATGCTGAGCTGTTTCCGAGGAGGGCGTGCCCGCCAGAAGCGGGCTTGGTCCGTCCATCTGCACAGCGACCTACAGGGTATGGTACCTGGCTCTGACAGTGAAGCCATGATGAACAACCCTGGATATGAGACCAGTCCCCGGGAGAGGAGCTCAAGAGGCCACTGGTATCCATACAATGAGAGGTTGATCTGTATTTACTGTGGGAAGTCCTTCAACCAAAAAGGAAGCCTTGACAGGCACATGCGACTCCATATGGGAATCACTCCCTTTGTGTGCAAATTCTGTGGGAAGAAGTACACACGGAAGGACCAATTGGAATACCACATCCGGGGCCACACTGATGATAAACCATTCCGCTGTGAGATCTGTGGGAAGTGCTTTCCATTCCAAGGTACCCTCAATCAGCACCTGCGCAAAAACCACCCAGGCGTTGCTGAAGTCAGGAGTCGCCTGGAATCCCCTGAGAGAACAGATGTGTACGTAGAACAGAAACTTGAAAATGATGCGTCAGCTTCAGAGATGGCCCTAGATTCCCGGATGGAAATCCATACAGTGTCTGACACTCCTGATTAAGATGGTAAAGAAGTGCACCCAAACAAAGCACATTGATCCATGCATATTTGTGATTTGCTTTGTTGTAATCTTTGGTTTTCCCAACCATCTGGAAATCTCTTGGTCTCTTGGCAGTTTTTCTGAAGTTTCTGGATGGAACACTTCGTTGTGTTTATCCTTTCCCCCTCCCTCTCTTCCCCAAGGAGCTCAAAGCATGAAGGGCAGTGTATCCAGGGAAAACACAGGCTGACAGTATTCCTCTTTGGCTGAACTCAGAATCCCAGATCTGCCAGTGATTTAACTATGCCAACTGGTTGACCCTACATTCTCTGCCAAGAGGCACGCTCTCCCTCGGTGGGCACTGACAGTGCATTCCCGCAGAGAGGGCCTGGGATGCCGTCAGCTGATACAAATGGGTAACCTTTTCTAATTTAAAATTACTTCTAGGGGGTAGTTAGACAATTTATATATACATATATATATATATATATAATAAAATGATTATTATATATATAGTATATATACATTCTCAAAGTTGTTTATTCTGGTTGAGGTGAATGTAAGAGGAATATATAATTTAATACAATGTGAACAGAGTTTTTGACTCTGTCTTATCCCTACCTAATATGTTAGTTTTGCTCCCTTGTTTCCTTACAGAAGAATGTTAGTAGGTTTTCATATATATTAATCTTCGTGTCCAAAAGCAAGCAAAGCAAATCACAGTGTTCATAGCTCTGCTTCATAACAAACACATAAACCAAATGCCATAAAATTTCTTCAACTCTAGTTGGAAACCGTTTGGAATTTTTGTTTGTTGTCCAGCAGGTAAGCTGGACAACCTGTGGTGCTGACCTTTTTACATAGTGTAGTGTTAATATTAGCCAACCCCAAAGGAGCAGTGGTTTTCAAGGTTTTTACCAGCCTACAAATCTACCTTCATTCTGTACTGTAGAAACATACATACCAGGTAACTAAATCGAATCACTCTGTACCATGAGTTAGTGCTCGCACTAAAGGAAAGGGATTTCTAGTTCTGTCTACAAAATTCTCCAAACAGTGTTGTGGGTTTTTTTTTCTTTTCTTTTCTTTTCTTCTCTTTCCAAACAGCCAGTTCAGGTGCACAGCAACTTTTTCTACATGCAGTTCCCAGGGAAACTGCAGAACTTGGAATTTGTACTTTTTGTAAAGCTATACTCTACGGGAATTGCAAGCAATATTATCTTAGTATTGTGTGTGCTAATGAGAGCCTCAGTGGCTCCCCCACTCAGTGTTTCCTGCTTAAAGAAACCAACAGTTAAAAGCCCTCTAAGATACTTTGTGTGTCACCAAATCTGTGTGTGTATAACCATATTTTTTGGTCACGTGGTGCTATTTTTATGTTAAGTATTCTTTAGGTCAGTATAGTTACAGAAAATGTGAAATCTAATGGAAATAGGAATTACAGTTGTTTTCCTCTCAAGTTTCTAGCTTCAAGAGAGACCTCAAAAGCATGTGCTGGCAAACATGTTACTGTATAAAAACATGCCTGAGTCTCATTTGAATAATGCTTTTTTAGCCCTTTAGGAGAGTCTTGGGTTCACTATTGTGTTCACATACACAGCCTTTGTATGATCACTTTGGTGCTGTATACTCGGCCAGAGGGCAGTTCTGGAAGCGATTTGAGTGCTTTCTTCAGGCAGCGGGTGGATGTCAGCATTCCAGTCTCTGTCTGGGAACCAGGACTCTGACACCCATACCCAGTGCATTTCAGCCTGAGAAGAGCACACACAGTCACCTAAGACAGAAACAAAGGATCAGCCTCAGAGGCTAGTAGTTAAGGAATGCAGAAATAGATGTTTGCTGGTTTTCCATGCTTTTTTGGCTCTTAAGATTCCAAGAATGGTGGGTTATGGGAGATATTTTTGTGTTTTTGTTTTTGTTTTTGTTTTGAGAAGTCATTCAAGCCCTTTGTGTGTATCAGCCCCAGTGGTGGCTGTGCAGTAGCACCTCTTTAGCACACAGGATCTGTTCACGTGTGAACTGCTGCACTACACATCAGTGTTAACTCCACGTAGATTACACTCTAATCCTGCTGCTCCCGAGGAGCAGCTCTTGCTAAATCGGGTATATAGTATGCCTTTTCCTCGTCAGACTGCCTAAGTGGGGGTTTGTTCTCTCCCTGAAGCACTTGTTCAACTCCTGATAAAGCCGTGTGCCTCAAGGGGAGGCTGGACCCCAAGTGTTTACCCACTTAAATATGTTCTGGGGTTTCAGGTAAATGTTTGTGATCTTTTTTTCTTACATGAACAAATTTGGTTTTGATTTTCTTTTTAAAGAATTAAATGCAAAAAATTTGTGTTGTTATACAAATTAAGTCTATGACAAGGAAGGCCCAAATCCAAGGACTTGAAAGGTCAAGCTCAGGGAAGGAACCTCCTTTTCACTCAGGCTTGGGGCCTTCTGCAAGGCCTCCAGAGCTTTCCACAGTACGCTAGACAAGTGAGGAGGGAGAGCGCTTGGGGCGAGCACCTTCGCCGTCCTGGTCCTTGTCACGTTGTCCGTCTGAACCTTATTTACATGGAGTTGTTGTACTTGTAAATTTGTTTATCTGGTTTGAGTTTACCAAAGAGTGACTTATCCAAAATTGTCTTTGACAAAAAATATACATTGCTTTGATTGTACAGTTCAGGTTCAAACATTGTAATGGGACTGTTAAGGGGCAAAAATTGATTTGAGTTTTTCACTAATAGTCATGATTCCGCGTTTTGCAAGTTCCATTTGCTCCCATTCACGTTGCTAACACTTCACCCTTTCCACTGCTAGCAGTGTTAAGAATGAATTCTCAAGCCATAACACAGTACTGTAAGTTCCGCAGGGTTTCGAGGGAGGCAGCGCGTAGGCCAGCACAGCTGAGAGGCCTCTTTAGCATTGGCATGGCCATGCCCCCTCATGGGCCTGACCAGCAAGAGGGTCACTCCATTCAGATGGGGCAGCAGCAGTAATTGTGCCTTGCCGCATGAGGATGTACCAGGAGGTTTAACCTGACCACAGAACAGAAACATTCTCTCCCTGAAGTTCACTTCCTGTCTCTGCAGACGAAGTACGCTGTGTAACTCCTTAGAGCAGCTCTTTTTGGAAGGCAAAGTCCCTATTTCTGTACAGTTTAGGTTAGGTGTTTCATTTATAACAAATGCAGAAATCAAGATAAAGTGATATGTGAAGAAATCTTTTACAGTAAAATATATCCTGAATTCATATAGCCTTGTTCATAATTGAGTCTCTCCTTGAGCTACCTTTTCAATATTAGACAATGTGAAAACAGTGACAGCGTCCTTTTCTACCAATGTTTAACCTGTTATTACAAACTGTGAAGACAAAGAATTTTATACTTTTACTAATGTTTGTGGTTCTAAACAGTTATTTTCTTTCTAATCAGTTCTCTACCCTCTAATTTCTACTAATGCTGTACATACATTTAGAAATTATATTTGTAAATACAGTATATTAAGACAAGTTTTGGGTCAGAGGAAAGCCTCCTAAGCCAGTCGGCTCTGTTTTGGCAGTTGTTTGATTTTTGTTCTCTCTTTTTTTTTTTTTAACAGCAGAAAGGATACTGTCGGTTCACTGTTAAGCAGAATATACTGTAGAACTAAATTGATAATTTTTAAATCTTCCAGAGCATGAATATATGTCTCTTTTAATGATAGCAGTTATAACCAACTCTTTAAGTTTTTCCCTTAGCCCAGACCACAGGCCTGCATACTGCTGTGTATGGTTTTGTTTTCAATTTTGCTGTTACAGCCTAGACTCTAGGAAGAACTTGCAGGAACACAAAAAAGGGCTGGGGGAATCATCTATGTGAATGAGCTTTACTTTAGAGAAATCTTTTTTGTTTTAACTTTTTCTATTTGTTACTGTGATATTTTTGTTGTCATTGCCGTTGTTTTTGTTAAATTCTACAATGGTTTCCTGTGAAGCCTCCACTGAAAGGGACTCAAATATGCAACACCTAAACTATTTTCCAAGGGCACATGCCCCTTGAATGGTGCTTCTAGACTGGTCAGGGTTATTTATTAAATTTTATATATGAAAGTATTGGGGAATTATGTAAATTCTTTATATGAAACTATCTAGTTCATAAATCATAGATTTCATATTACTCAGTGCAACTGAACTGCAAAGTTCAGAAAAGTCATTCATATTGTTCCAAATTTGTAACGGTTGTCACATGTCACGTCTTTTTTTCAGTAAGTGCCAGAGTATTCCCACTGTTTCTGCCCACTGCTTGACTTCTGGGCCCAGAAGAGAATCTGTTTTCTCCGGTTTCCTCCCTGGGCCGGCACAGACAGGGCTATTATTCTTGATCAAGTCCCGGAGTTGGCCTTGCTTGGTGCTCCGCATAGCAGATTCAGTAAACAGACCTCTTGCTGCCCCTCAGTGACTCATATGCTGTGAAGTTAACCTTTGGACTTGCAGCCCACGCCCCTGGTTGCTGCCCTGACCTGAGTAAGAGGTAAACTTACCTGGTTTGTTTGAGAATGACCATTTTCCTAATGTGAAAACCATCTCTCTCACCACTTCTATTTAGGAGGGCTAACATTGTTTTCCGTTATAAATGGTTGAGCAATTTGAATGACTTAACACAGTGTCATTATCTTGCAATATAAACTGGTAACCTCACAATTCCACACTTCATCACCATATGAAGTAAATGAAGCTAGCTAAGCGGATGCTGTATCGACTAGTAACTTGCCATTAAGGATTATTTTATAGCATGGATTTAAGACTATTTATTCAAATGATATTTTACTCTTGTATTCAGTTTGTTTTAGATTTGTGACATGAATATTTCAGTGCTGCTTAATTTTGTTCTGAATTCTTGTTTCTTGCTTGTAAATGGCTTTTTTATGGTATAAAGTCAATGGAAATTGCTGTTTGTAAATAAAAATGCTGCTAGAGCAACTGTGCTGTGGTCGCCTTCTGTGCTCACCCCTCATGGCTTTGGTGAGTCTGACAAACGTCTGCTGTGTCGTGGTGCGTATGACCACGGTTTTGAAAGGCTAGGGTTTCATAAGAACCTCTTGTGCCACGACTGTGCTAAGAAGAGAAGTGTGTTTCTGATCTTGTGTGGCGAGGACCAGATCATGGAGGGCTTTGTCTACACCCAGGCTTCCCCTGCCCCTCCCTCCTGTCTGCAGAAGTCCCCCCCCCCCCCCCCCCCCCCCCCCCCCCCCCCCCCCCCCCCCCCCCCTTTGCTCCCTCAGGTGGCCGTACCACAAGCTTCCATTTACACCGGCTGTTTCTTTCATCTCCACTGTCTTCCTGCTTAGCCAGTGAAGCGTTAGGCTCTAGGTTCCAACTCTAGTCCTTGCCTCCAGCAGCATCGGGCCCCTTTGTAGCAGACTTGCCAAACTGTGTTCCTGCCCTTTGGAACATTTGTTTCTATTTGTGATTGGACATTCACTAGTGGGACTATTGAGTTCACTTTCCGGCTCACATAAGCCTGTCAGCTCTGGCTGCAGGGACCCTAAGCTCACTCTCCCTCAAGTGCCCTCAGCAGAGGCCCTGGCACCGTGGTTGGTACTCAGCAAGTGTTTGTTGGGTAAGTGAGCCAAGACCCACAGGCTAATGAGGGAAAGCTCGTCTGTGTCTCCTGTCCTTCCCCCTTGCTCACGTTGGCACCTGAGCACCCTCCTGTCAGGCGGTGGCAGATGTCACTGTCTCCCGTCACCTCCAGATGGGACCCTCTAGATTTAGGGACATAAACTCCGGGCTCTCACTCATTCTGCATTATTGTGAACCGTATTATTATTACTACATTCTATAATGTAATAGAAATAAAGTGCACAACGAATGTAATGTGCTTGATTCATCTTGAAACTGGTCCCCTGCCCCCGCCTGTCAAAAAATTGTCTTCTACAAGACCAGTCCTTGGTGCCAGAAAGATGGGGTACTTCTCTTCTGAAGGGTTAAGCCACATAAGGAGGCTGGGATGAGGTAGGGAATCGCCTTGGCGCCTGAGGTGCTGGAAGCTGAGCTGCTCCTCCTGCGTGAGCAGGGTGTGGCAAAGCACCCTGCCTTCTCTCCAGAGCCCCTGCAGTCAGGTGCCAATGAGGTGCCCTATGGAAGGGCCCTGCAGGAACCGGCCTCACCTAGCCGGGGCCTGGGGTTCCTGAAGAACAAACACTGGGGTGGTGGAGAAAGAATGTAGCTATGTGACAGGTGATCTGCCTTTAACCCTGCCTTTGACCGTGACTTTAAGCCAGTCATGCAATCTCTATAGCCCCAGCTTGGCGCATGGCTTGGGTATGTTTTGAGGTAATGGCTAGTAGGTTTGCTTGTTTCTTTGGGCTGGAAAAGTAGCCTGATATCAGGCATCAGGTGTGACCTTCTTAGGGCTAAAGGAGTATCCCCCAGGGTGTAGGATCCTGGAGATGGGTACAATAGAATAGACACATCAGAGCAAATGTGTAGACCTTGCCAGGCTGCTTGGCCAGCAGTGGCTCTTGGCCTGTCTCTCCTATCTTCACCTTGATTTCTGATGATTATAATTCACATTTGGCCAAATGAGTATGACTTGGGGATATTTATGATACCCTTTCTAATATCACAGGAGGGCCACCCAACCCTGCCTGCTGGATTTTATCTGTTTCCTGGACCATTTCCTGGAAAGCTCCGCAAACCTCAGTGACACATACCTGAATGTTTCATGTGATACTTCGAGTTTTGACAGTAGGCCTTGCTTGCATACATTTTGCCAGCAACTAAGGCTCAGCATATCAGAACACAGTTGGCAGAAAAAGGCCACCATGGACTGGAGGAATGGCACATCCACTAAAGAGTTTGCCTAGTAAGTGCAAGGCCCTGGGTTCGATTCCCCAGACCATATAAGCGGGGTGTACCTGTGGCGCATGCCTGTAATCCCAGCAGTAGCAAGGATGAGGCAGGAGGATTGCTCTGAGTCCATGGCCAGCCTGGGCTACAGAGTGAGACCCTGTCAAAAAAATAAAAAAGCCACCAGGAAGGAAGCATGCTAGAGAACGTGATGACGGCATAGTATGCGGAACCCTCAGCCACATTGCTGTGCATGGTGTGGGGAAAGTGGGCAATAAAATTTTCACCCTCCGTCTTGGTGTAGCTGGTTGAGAGCCTACTACTGCCAAGAGCTGGTGCTTCTACGTCATGCAGACGATGGACAGCCACCAGCCTGCACAACAGCATCTTCCCACTTCACTCACAGAGCAGAGGAGGTTCCCACATCCTTGTCCTAAAGTAAGTTGCTCATTGGGACCACTTTTGTTCTGCCTCTGCCCTAAGAGAACTCGGACCTTACCAGGACAGGGTCTGACAGGGCCTGAGATAGCTCCAGTCCCCTTGGGAGTGGCTAGCGCAGCGTGGCTACGCCGCCCTTGGTAGGGGCACGCATAAACAAGCTCACAGCTTTGCATCAGCTGCAGGTGAGACCCCGTACCCAAGGCAGCCCTTGCTCCCTTGTGGGCCCAGCGTTGGCTCTCCGATGTGTCCTGGATCCTTGAAGGCCCTGGGTTCAATCCTCAGTATTGGGAGGGGGAAAAAAAATCTCATTTCAAGTTCTCTCCCCTTCCCCAGGGTGTTGGAAATGACAGGGAAGACCCATGCACTTTCCTGAGGGAGGGAAGGGGCCTTCAGGGCGAGCTGTGCAAGTGCCAGGAGCCCCACAGTCGTCCGCATCGTTCATCTCCAGTGTGCGCTCACGGAAACAGCTGCTTCCCTAGGGATTGCACGTTTGCCAGCTCTCCACAGTAGTCCTGCTTACGTGGAGTCCCAAACCTGCCTTCTGGGGTCTGCTTACTTGCCTCTGTTCTCTTCCAAAAGGGTGCACTGTGTTAAAATATTCTGTGACAACGTACTCTCTCAGTCCGTCCCTCTCTCTGTTGGGCTCCTCTGGGCTACGGGTGCGTCTGTGCTGCTGTGTTCTCTGGAGTCTAGCGCATGGGGACACGTTTCCCCTTTTTATCCGCCGCCTCTCCCTCCATTTCAGGGTTTTAACCCATTTGGCCATGGGACCTGTTTCATCGGAACTGAGAGGGTAGGAACCAAACCTTGGAGGAAAGTTTCTTTGGTGAAACTGTTATTTTAACTAACCTGTGACTGCCCCATCTGGGCAACCTCTATCTGCGTGATCAGTTTGTCACCCCTCTAAGTCCCTAGAGTTGTCTTCAGAGGACTTTCTAAATATGTTTCTGATTTCATGTTCGTGAGGCAATATCTTGCTGTGTGACTCAGGCTGGACTTGAACTCGCCATATAGCTAGCTTAAGCTGACTTCCAACACAATCCTCCTGCCTCAGCTGCCTGAGTGCTGGGATGATAGGCATGTACCACCATCTAAATGATTTTTTTTCTTCCTCAATCCTTTTGCTTTTCTATAAATATTAATATGGACTCAAAAGTCACCCGTGCCCTTGACTTCGGGATACCTGGGCTCCGAGCCCAGACTCCAGCAGCCGAATTTCCCGAGGGCCCCTCCAGACCCCCTCAGATCTCTCTCCCCTTCGATGGCTGCTCTCACTCTCAGCGTGCACGCAGGTTTCCCCAGGGAGCTGGGCCGCTGGCAGTGTCGCCGCTGCTGGGAAAGGGCTGTCTTGCGTTGTGCATCTTTGCACAGGGAAGGCCCGTGAGCCAGTTGCTGGGTTTGGTTTCTCTTTGTTCTTTGGTCATCCAGCAGCTCCGTGGCCCAGCCTCTGTCCCTACCTGCCTGCTGCGCTGCCCGAGCTGGCGATGACACAGTCTGCTGCTGGACTTTACTACCTGAACTACAAGTTTCCTTCTTTGTCTCTACTGTACTTTCCTGTCCCCAGAATGGGCCTCCTGCCATCGGGTTGTTGAAAGGCCCTCCTTCCGACTGTGGTCAGGGGTGACTGGCTATAGCTCTGTGACATTGGGGCACCCACCCTGAAAGTAAACCCTGCACCTCTCTGCCAATGATTGACCCAAGCCAGTTACCAATAAACTGTCGGGTGCTTTCTGATGTCATTGTCTAGCCTGGATGGAAAAGGGTGGGGCCCCCTTGCTGGAGGCTCTGTGTTAATGGGTAAGGCATATGGCAACTCACTCATTGCCCAGAGGGCAGGTGAGAATCCAGAGGTCTAGCACCTTGAGGGCTCTCAGAAGGCAAAGGATCCGGGACCAGGGTATTCTTTCCTGAGACTGGCCCTGGTGGCACACTCTCAGGTCCTGGAGGGCAGAACTCACTTAGGTGAGGCCCGTGAAAACATCCTGTAAGTGAAAGCTCAGCCTTAGGGCCGAAATCCTCTGGGACACGCTTTGAGGTCTGTTAAGAACCTGCCTCCTGCTAGTGGAAGGAGAGACCAGAAGACACCTGTCTGGGGGAGGAGTCCTGGGAAGGAGGGCCAGGGTCATGAAACAAAATTCAGGCGAATTAAATAATTGCAGAACATTGAAACAATAAACTATTAAAACTAAAAGGAGGCCATGACTTTTTGACTTGTCTGTGTTTGCAGTAGACAATATATTTTTGATGAGACCAACAAGAAGAAATCTAGGGGGAAAATAGACTTGACTATATACAGTATGTTTGCTAAGAGCAAAACAATGAAACTATAAAATAGAAAACTACAAGTTTAGCAGGAAAACTTTATACTGTATAGAACAAGAGCTTTTTAAAATTATTAAGAAGAGGAACCCCCCAATTTAAGAAGGGGAAAGAACATAAAGAAGCGATGCACAGAAGAAATACTCATGGCTGATACGGAGTCGAGACATTTTGTCTCACCAGAAAGCAACTCAATGATGAGAGATCATTTTCTACAATACCCGGCACCAATGAGGTAAGGGGAAATGGGACCTGTATCTGATATTAGAAATACAAGCTGGTATAACATTTCTGGAAGGTGTTGTGATAACATGTTTCAAACTTTTAAATTCTTATTACCCCCCCCCCTTTTTTTAAGATTAAGTCTCACTAGAAATAAATACCCCCTTCGATCCAGCGACACCCTTCCTGGGAATATATCCAAAAGAGGCCAAAACAACACACAACAGATATATGTATACCCATGTTCATAGCAGCACAACTAATAGCAAAAATATGGAAGTCACCAAAATACCCATCAACAGACCAGTGGATACACAAAATGTGACATTTATACACAGTGGAATACTATGCATCTGTAAAGTCCAACAGCATGGAGACCTTTGCGGGCAAATGGAGGAAACTTGAGAACATCATGCTTAGTGAAGTGAGTCAGAAGCAGAAGGTGAAACATCGAATGGTCTCTCTGATATGAGAGACCCAGATCACAACTCCTATGGAACTTAAGACAAAAGATAAAGTGAAATAGGGGTAGGGTGGAGGAAGAGGGAGGGAAGGGTGGGTTGGGGGAAGGACAAAAGGAGAGCGGGAAAGCCCTTGTCACCTTGACAAGATACGTATGTGCATAATATGCTCAACTCCATTGTAAACCTTGAATTTTGCAGGTATACGTATCAATAAAATGGGGGAGGGGAGAAAAAAATAAAAGATTAGGTCTCAGAAGACGGAAGAACATTTTATTGGGAAAATTACAGAAGGGCAAAGAAGGAGGGTAAAACTGCTAGTCGGAAGGGAGACCTGGAAATGTGGATTTCCCCTACTTATTGTTCTTAATATAGGGGCATTGCTTTTAAGAATTCAATCTAGGAAGATGTTATACTGGGACAAATGAGGATGTACACCTTAATTCATCTCAGTGTTGATTATACATTGAAAAGTTCAAAGCTACCATAATGTCCATCAATAAATCTGATACACTCTTTCAGTGATCTCCTAGGGAACTGTTTAAAATGATGTTGTAAACTATGGCATGGAGAAATGGAGAAATACCTATGATATGTTATCATGGAAAATGTGGCAACGAAATTTACAAAAGAACATGTTGTGTGAGGCTAGGTTGAAGTATGCACATGTGTATATGACATATATTACATTACATGATACATGGATGGCCTCTATGTTTAAGGCCTATAGATATCTTTTCATTGAATGAAATAATGTATTTTTGATGAAACAATAAATACTTTGTAAATGCTTGGATTTAGGAAATAAGGATGGGTGGGTTTGTTGGCACCAGATGTTGAGATAAACTGTACTTTATATTAAGCTGAGAAATTTGGGGTTCACCCTGTGGTCATGAGGAGGCAGTAGAACTTACTCTAATGAACACTCACAAACATCTTTATAAAAATTTCGAAGTTTAAAAGGTGTCTTTATGAAGATGATTGCTGCAGAGAATGGAGTTTTATCAAGGGAAGGTCAGAAAATTGGTCGCCTGGGGTAGATAGATGGTCTTGGAGATTTCTCCAGGGCCTGGAAACCTACCTGAAGAACACAGGGAAAGTGCATCTGAATCTGTCAGTCACTAAGCATAAAGACCAACACACAGCATGAGAATGTCACCTTGTTAAATTTTTATGAGACACAGTGGAATGTTTCAACGTGTCATGTTTAGCACATCGATTTTAAGCCACAATTACTAGTAATGCCAACAATGGTGGCTGCTACTTATTAGACACTGAGTAGATACCAGACAGTGCCCCAAGTGCTTTTCCTGTGTTATTTCCTGGAATCCTCAGAACAGCTCTGTAGGTGGTGCTATGGCTTGCACTATAGGTCTGTGGGTTAAGGGCTCAGTACCTAGGGTGGCGGCATTGGGAAGGACTGTGGACCTTTAAAAGGTTGAGCCGAATGGGAGGTAATTTAGTGAATGGGAGCATGCCCTTGAAAAGGATCGTGGGACTCTCGGATCTTGTCTCCCCTCTCTGTTCCTTTTCAAGAGGTGACTATTTTGCTTCTGCACTCACTCCATGATGAACCTCCTTCACCAGAGGCCAAATCATTATGGCCACATGATCTTGGTCTTGAACCTCCAAAATTATGGAGTATGTAACTTTTTTTCTCTTTATAAAATTAGCTCCCTCAGTTATTTTCTCATAGTAACACAAAGCTGATGAATACAGGTCGGCACTATTATAATCTCCATTTCACAAGAAGAAACTGAGACTTCAAAGATTAAAGGAATTGATCAAAGTCATACGACCTTGCGGTGGCACAAAGTGGGGTATCACTTTGTCATGATTTGTATCTAGAGTGTCGCCCCAAAGCCTCATGTTCCCATGGATCCTGTGCACTTTTGGGAGGTGGGGCCTGGCTGGAAGAGGGCTGGGTTCTTGAGGCTTGTCCTGGTGGGGTGTGGGCTGGTCTGCCCTTCCTCCCAGACTTGTCTTAGTTCTGCCATACTGCCGTTAGGAACTCTGCCTCCCAGAACACAGGCGCTGGCCTTGGCTCTAGTTACGGCCCTGCCAGGCGACTCCATCATTTTCCAGCCGCCCACCCATGAAAGGACAGTGACTTCCTGAAACTGTGAGCTAAAATGAATCTGTCCTCCCTAAAGTTGGGCATGTCAGACATTGAGTCCCAGCAATGAAAAAGTCACGAAGACAAGCTTCATGGCTTGATTTATTTTAGATAGTCAAAATGGATTACAGGGCAAGCTGGTGCTAGGCACTGGAGACACAGTAGCGAGCAAAGCTGACATGCTCCAGGCCCTGCTGGAAGCTGAAAGTTCAGTGGAGAAACAATAGCGTGTAAAAAATACTCAATGAGGAAACGGTAAAGAAAGCTATGAGGACTTACGGCAGGGGCACTTGACTCATGTGGGTCTGGGATGAAATGACTCCTGAGAGAAACTGGATGGTGAGTCGGAGTTAACTTGGTGAGGTGGGAGAGGGGAAGAAGAGCATTTCAGGCAGGGGGACCAGCACGTGCAAAGTTCCTGAGGCTGGAGAAATCCTGGCATGTATAAATTTTTGAAAAGCCACAGTGGCTGAAGCACAGTAGAGTGGCCCAAGAGGGGGTCCAAGATGGAGTCCAAGATGGAGAGCAATGAGAATATTTATGACCAATCAATTCACCTCAGTTCACTGTCTGAGAGATCCATTTATTAAAATTTATCTTTCTCTGCAGTACCAGGAACTGAACTGAAGAACTCATGAATGTTAGGCAAGTGCCCTACCACCGAGCTACATCCCCTCCCCCTTTTCAATTCTTAATTTTTTTGAGGTTAGGTCTAGTGTCACGCACCTGTAATCCTGGCACTCGGGAATCACAGGTTGTAGGGTAGCTTGTTGCAAGTTCAAGGCCAGCTTGTATTATATAGCAAGACGCTGTCTCATAAAAAAAAAGAAAACATAAATTTTTCTGAGACGAGTTCTCACTAAGATGGCCAGGCTGGTTTCAAACTTAGAATCCTCCTGCCTCAGGCTTCCAAGAAGCTGTAACTACAGGCATGTACCACTCTACCTAGCCCATTTCTTCTTTAGATTTCGATTTTTCCTGGGCTTAGAGTCGACTGGTATCTTTAAAGCATCTTTGCATATCTAATTTTGGTTTTCTCCATTTGAAATTGGTCACATAGTTCTATACGGTTGTCTAAACTCATCCAACTATGTTTAAAATGTGGACCTTTTATGTAAATTAAAATCAAATAGAATTGATTTTAAAAAGAAAAATATGTCAACAGATAAAACACAGGGAAAGAGGCTGGAGGAGTAGCTCAGTGGTAAAAGTATTTGCCTAACAAGCTCAAGGCTCTGGGTTTGATTCGCCAGCATCACATAAACTGGGCGTGGTGGTACATGCCAGTAATCCCAGCACTTGGGAAGCTGAGGAAGGGGGATTATTCTGCATCCTAGGCCAGCCTGAGTCTAGGGCCAGCCTAGACGATACAACAAGACCCTATCTCAATAAATAAATAAATAAATAATAGAAAAATAAATGAATAAAAATGAAAAAATAAAACAGGGAAAGAACTGTAATTTATTGCCTCCAAGAGTAAAATGGGCCCTTTCTACAAACTTGTGTATTTTGATTACTCAACCTGCGAACTCTTCCCCTTCTGTCTGCCCCAGCCCACAGCAGTTTCTTCCCAGTTATCTTCTTTTGTAGTTTAGTGGCATCCCTATACCTGCAAGCCTCCAGAAATGTTTTTAATCCATTTCCTATATTAAATTCCCTCTGCTGCAGTAACTAGCACATGGTTTCTTTTAATATCTTTTTGTTTGTTTGTTTGTTCCTTCCTTCCTTCCTTCCTTCCTTCCTTTCTTTCTTTCTTTCTTTCTTTTTTTTTTTTTTGAGACAGGGTCTCACTCTGTAGTCCAGGCTGGCTATAGGCTTACTATGTGGCCCATGCTGGCATCAAACTCATGACAATCCTCCTTACCTCAGCCTCCCGAGTGCTGGGATTAATTACAGACCCACGCCGCCACACCCTGCTTGGTTTCTGTTATCTTGACTGGAATCAGACTCTTTTCTCAGAGCTGAGATTGTGGGGTGCATTTGGTTGTGTTCCTGGTGTTGAACTGAGTGCTGACCTCCTTCCCATTGGAAGTGCGGCAGATGCAGCACAGCTCCCTGTGTTCACCCACGGCTGGTTTGGGTGAAGGGCCTACGAATGCACTGTCTTTGGAAACTGTGGCCACTGTCTTGACCATTAAGATAGAGTAACCACTTCAAGGGCAGAGAATGGACTGGCTATTCCCGATGGCACAGAAGTGCTTACACCCTGAAAACACTTAAACCTCAAGCCATAGTCAGAGAGTCACAGAGTGCATATGGTGGGCCCAAAGAAACCCTTTTGTCTTGAGTGGTGGGATGTCACTGATAAAAACACAAAGAGGTTAAAATAAGAGGCAGCATCACGTTGTACTTGAGAGTAGCACTGTCGTGGGAACAGTGGGTATATTCAAAGATCATGAGGCAAAGGGAGGGTTTTAAAGGCAAAAATGAGGAGTTTTACAAAAGATATTTTGAAACAAGGATCTTTGGGCCCAATGGTAACGTGTCAAATGTCAGTCAGAAGATAACAGTTGTTGGGCAAATGTCTTCGTAGAGTACTTTTTGTCTGAAATTGTGATGGCTCTTGTGTAAACCTGTGGTTCTTTTAGCAGGCAGTCGTAATTAAGAATCCTTCTTTCATAATGCTCTGACTTTATACTTTACTTCATTGGGATCGACCCAAGCAACTTCATTTGAGTTTTGACTAATCTCATAGGAGGCAACATCAGCGAAAAAATAAGATGTACATTTAATTTTGAGGGTTGCAGAATTGAGGTGTTAGTAGAACTCACAGACTTGCGATGTTGTTTCTCATTTAAAGAAAAATTTACAACATTGGTTTAGAAAGAATGAATTCCCAATACCCTGAGTGGGGCATCCAGGAAGACGCAAACAAATTAGAGAATCTTGAAGCCCTGAAAGTCTCTGAGCCTTCTTTCCCTTCCAAGAGAGGAAAGCAGCTACGACACCCATGCCCGAGGGGAGAAGCCGTCCCTTGTTGAAGATAGTAAACAATGTCCTCTGGGACCCACTGCTTCCTTAAAGAGATTCTCTTCAAGACCCACTCCATGGGGCTGGAGGAATGGCTCAGCGGTTAAAGCACTTGAGCAAGCGCTAAGCCAAGCGCTAAGTACCCGAGTTCGATTCCCCAGCACCACATAAGCTGGGCATGGTGGCGCATGCCTGTAATCCCAGCACTCAGGAGGCTGAGACAGGAGGATTGCCATGAGTCCAAGGCCAGCCTGGGCTCTGAAGTGAATTCAGGACCAGCCTGGACCACAGAGTGAGACCCTGTCTCAAAAAAAAAAAAAAAATAAAATAAAATAAAATAAAATAAAGACCCATACCAGAGTCAGATTTCAGAATACAAAATACAGCCTGGACAGAAATAGTTAATAGTATAAGATGACTGCATAATTCTGCAACTTATACCAACAGAAACCTGGGTAATGTGCTTGGCAGGAAGTGGGCCAAGGAGGGCAGAATATAACATTGACCACAGCTGAATCTGTTGATAGGGGTGCACTTACCAGTGAGTCTGGATACATTGTGTGTTTGTGGGTTCATGCAGCTACAAGGGCACAGCTGGCTCGGTGGATTAACCAAAACTTGGGCTCAGTGAGTTTGGTGGAGTCTCAGAATGGTCACCATGGGCAGCAGACACAAAGTGCTAATCAGAATGTAGTGGACCATACGGAATTTTGGAGATGATTAATTAATCACTATACTCTCAGGGATAACATAAGCAGCCTACAAAAATACTATATGACACATCATTACAATAGAGAAAGAATGTTTTTGGTGGGCAGAAACCCAATTTGAGTCTTCAAAAAAGTCTTTTTTTTTTTTAAATGCTGGCTATTGAATTCAGGACTTTGCACATGCCCAGCTATGCCTCTTCACCCAGATCTAGATCTAAGCCAATGTGTAGCCTTAGAGCACCAAGGTGGACGGGGGCTCAGGTTGTCTTGAAAGGGATTCTGCAACGTTGGCCCAAGAAAATGCTGTAAATTCTCTTTCCGGCCTTTTTTTTTTAAAAGGCACTTGCAAATAATTATTAAAGTGATTGTATAAGTCAGGCCCAGTTGTGCAGGCTTATAATCCCAGCACTCTGGAAGGCTGAGGCAGGAAGATTGCAAGCTCAAGGCTAGCCTAGGTACTCTGATGTTGCAGTGAGACCCTATTTCAAACTACATAAGAAGAGTGCTAAGGATGTAGCTCAGTGTAAAGACCCCTAGGTTCCGTCTTCAGGACTGGAAAGAAAGTGACTGTGCACCTTTTGAGGACTGTTAGATCCTGGCTGTGTCATAGTGTTGATATAATAAAATAGCATAGACTTCATTGCCTTATCAACAGAAATTATTTTTTCCATAGATCTGGAGGCTAAGTAGCACAAGATCGAGATGCTGCTGGATGAGGGCCCATTTCCTTGTGGAAAGCCATCTTCTTTCACTGTAACTTCATATAATGGAAGAGGCAAGGGATTTCTTTGAGGTCCTTTTAATAAGGGCACTAATACCTTTCACGAGGGCTCTGTCCTCGTAACCCAATCAAGCTGTCAAAGGTTCCACCTTCAATTTCCATTACTTTTGGGAGTAAGAGCTCAGCAAATAAATTTTGGGAGGACATAAACATGTGTTCATTGCAGGCTCTTAATAGATATTAAGCATAAAATACCACTGTGGCCCATCTGTCAAGGCAAGGGCTCTTATAGAAAGCAGGTTTTTTTAAAAAAATGGAGAATTAGCCAAAGTTTGTATCATTGTGGTCCCAGGAAGTATATAAATTCACCTTATGGTTATTTCTCCATTAAAATTTTTTTACAGTACTTAGTAATTGAAAAAAATTTTACAGTGCCAAGAATTGAACCTAAGATCTCATGTATGCTGGGCAAGTACTCCAATGCTGAGCTACATCCCAAGCTCTTTTTATTTTATTTTAAGACAGGGTCTCAAAACATGACCAGTCTGGCTTTGAACTTGTAGCCTACTATAGTCCTTTTAGTCACTGGGATTTTTAGCAGGTATCACTGTACCTGGATTTCTGTCTTTGTTTGGTGAGATACTGAGAACTGAATTCAGGGCCTTTGCACTGACCTACATCCCAGCCCCATTCTTCCCTCCCTTTTGCTTTAATTTTTAAAATTTTGACAAAGAGCCTTGCTATGTAGCTCAGGCTGGCCTGAAACTTGTGATCTTCCTGCCTCAGCCTCCCAGAGTACAGGGATTACATGTGTGCCCCACCATGTCGTCTCCCAGCTTTTGAATATATAATTGGAATAGATACTAGTTAACAACGGGCAGAATCCCTACACTGGCTCTGGCTTGTGAAGTGAGGATTATCACAATATAGACAGTGCTAAGTGGACGTTCCTGGAATTTTCCTTTCCTTACTAGGGAACTCAACCAAAAGTAATACCATGTCTACCTCAGAGGTGACTGGAGAGAGCAGTGCCATCGAAGACCTGAAATGCACAGGGAGGGTAGTTCCCACTTCATTCCTATTTAAGTTGCCTGTTTGGCAGAAGGAATGATCTTGAAGTAGAGCTGCGAATCAAATATATTACTCTCTATTTCTGTTCACAATACTGACACCAAATGTCTGGGGGGTTCAATTCTGTACCAACAACCAAAACCTTCGCTCTTTGAATACCTAAAATTAGGTGCCCAGCAATTCAATTTCAGTTGGACACTACCCACCTGGAATAAGTGCTGACTCCACAGGTAAAGGGGTCAGTCCCCCAGGACGTTCCCCACTTCAGATGCCAATCACAGTTCTGGACCTTCTGCACTTCTGACCAGACAGCTACAAAGGGGAGGTTCCCACAACTCCCTCTCATGCTTGATAATTTGCTAGAATGGCTCACAGAACTCAGAAAGTCACTTTGCTTACTTTTTTGTGAAGGATACAAACTCAGGACAGCTTACTGGAAGGGGCAAAGGGTTCCCACGCCACCTCTGGGCATCGCACCCTCTGACATCTCATATCTTCAGCCTGGAAACTCTTCAAACCTGTAGTTAAATGTTTTGGAGGTCTTGCTGCATAACCATGCTTGACTAACTCATTGGCGATCAGTTATCTAGCCCCTCTCCCCTTCCTGGATGTTGGGTGTCAGCCTTGAAAGTTTCAACCCTCTAACCATCTGGTTGGTTCCTCGGGCAGTCAGCCTCCCCTGACACTATCTAGGGGGCTACCAAGAATTAAGTCATCATTTTAGACTCGGGTATTATTGAAAGGGCTTATAAGTAACAAAAGACATGCCTCTCACTCCCATTCCTCAGGAAATGGCAAAACATTTAGGATCTCTGTGCCAGGAGCCAGAACAAAGATCAAATGAGTATTCCTTTTTTTGGTTTTGTTTAATTTTTTTTGAGGAAAAGTCTCAGTCTGCAGTCCAGGCTGGTCCTAAACTCACTATGGAGCCCATGCTGGCCTTGAACTCAATCAATCCTCCTGCCTCAGCCTCCCAAGTACTGAGATTACAGGCATATGCCACCATGCCCAGTTTATGTGATGCTGGGGAATCAAACCCAGGGCCTTGTGCTTGCTAGGCAAAGGCTGTTACCACCGAGCCATGGCCCCAGCACGAATATGTATTTCTTATAGTATCACAATATCACAGGATGGTAACTGCAAGTGCAGCTGCTATTTCAGATATGGAACCTCTTATGGAGTAAATCAACACAGTCTTTCGTACTTGATAAGCAGATATTGATTTAGGGAAAAAATACTTTCTTAACTCTTGTGGTCGTCTTTATTCTCATTCACAAAGAACCCGAGTGTCTTGAAATCCCACAAAACATCATACTGGCCCACTACATTTTTAAATCGTATGTGCTGGTGTCCGTGCATAGGCCAAGGCCAAGGCGAAGTCTTCACTAATGAAAAAGGTTGCAAATAAGCCATTGTCAGATTTGGTTTATTACTTAGTCAACAAAATGAAGAGTAGCCAAAGCTGTGCCCCACCCCCAAAATTCTTCTCTGGCACAACAATGAAATCCACACACACACACACACACACACACACACACACACACACACACAAAAAGAGGTGGACACCCTCTCCCTCCCCCATTGCTAAGGAGCTGATTCTAGACTTCAGCTATGCAATGTGTAAAGCAGATTTGATCCAGGATTACATCAGCAGATTCTAGGAGGCAACAGAAACTATCTCATGACAGCTCCCAGGGGACACAGAGAAGTGACTAGGAGATAGTTTCAAGGCAAGCCCATAAATCTTATTCCATCTTTTTGTGCTCTAGGAGGACTACAAGACATTCTTCTTAGCTTCAGATAAGCCGCCACTCATGCTTTTGCTGTAGGACCTCTGTGGATATGTGCAAGTCATCAGGGGGCCATCAAGGAGCCGCCTCTCTGCAATCATATAGTGTAGCAGAAATGGCAAGTACTTTAAAAGTTTTAGAAAGACACACAAGAGCTACAGAGTGGGAGGTGGAGTTCACAGGATTCAGGACCCCACCACCTCAACGAAGGTTTTGAAGGTTCAGAGTTCTGGGAGAAGGTCGGGATATTCCCTTCAATGAGAAATAGACACGTGTAACCTTACACTGCTTTACATCATTAAAAGACCCCATGCTTGGCAAGCTTTTTCGGATTTAGAGGGAAACTAGGTTGTGTTTGATGGCGCTGCCCTGACCCAATGACTGAATAACTTGTTAAGCTGTTGATTTCGCAAGGGGCTAGAGCAAGAAAAAGTCTAAAGGGATGCAGGCTGCAGTGCAAGGTGCATATGACCAATGGAAATGCTCTATGGAACCATCCAAATGGAGAACCACCATGCAGGCCTCTTCAAAGCCATGCCCTCTGTGGTAGGTAAATTGCTCCTTTTCATATACATTTTATGTCTTGTTATTGACCTCTCGTTGAAAGTAAACATCTCAGCACGAGGTCATTGAATTATATTGTATTTTAAATCTAAAACGTGTTCCCAAATTATCACGTAGTCAGAGGTCAGTCCTGGTTGGATATGGGTTACTGAAGGTGTGACCTAGAAGGGTGCATTCTTGTCCTTGGCTTCTCCCTTTCCTCTCTGCTTCCTGGTTGCCATGATGTGAGCAGCTTTTTTTGTCATGCCCTTCCACCATGCCACTTCTGTTTCGGAGCCAGCCAACCATGGACTAAGTCCAGTGAAACTGTGAGCCAAAATAAACCTCTCCTTTAAGCTGCAGGTGTTGGATATTTTGTTCCAGCAACAGGAAAACAAATACAAATAATCATGTGACCAAGAAGCTCACCATGAACCAAGTCATACCATTGGGCATGGGCAGTAGCAATCTTGAATCAGGTGGGTGGAAATGCTACAGAGGTGACTGTCCAGAAGGTATGAGATGTATTAATGGCTGACTCAAACATCCCTAACACCACCTCTTGCTCTGCTACTTCTTCTACCACAATCCAAACTTACAGCTTCAGTCTGCACCTATACTGGTTTCTACTAGAAATTTCACTGCTGAAAATTCAGCTCCATTCAGCCCCTGAAAGATGGTGTGAAGAGAAATCCTCTGAGTGCGCAGAATATTTAGTTGTCCATTTTATGAGGACTGAGGGATTGCCAGAGCAAAGATATACATAGATTCATGGGCAGTGACTAGTGGTTTGGCTGGAAGTCAGGTATTTGGAAAGAAAATGACTAGAAGATGTTCATAAGAAAGGTTTGGGAAGAAATGGTAGATAGATTTCATATCATGCTTACAGAATGTGCATAACTTGCACATAAAGTTGCTATGATGTGAATACAAAGATATGCTTGGAATGGTGGGTGTAGAGTAGCCAAGATTGTATCAGTTATTTAGTTACTGTCTCCTCATGATAAAACTTACTCTCTACACCTGTGTGGTGCTGGCAGAACTCTGAATACTCAATGCCTCCTTCGTCAGCCTTTTGTTAGGATTTTCCAATAGTGGGTATTACAGAAAGGGAGAAGGTGAAGGCCAGGAAGAAGAGACAGAGACTTCCACCCTGTTTGTTCATTGTATCTCCCAGCATCAGCAGCAGATGGGCCTACCCTCTGGCAGCAGTTGTTGTTTTCAATTTCTTATTTCTTCTGGTACTTTCAGAAATACAGTCGTCATCTCCCCTCAAAGGTACCAGCATCAGCTGTGCAGTGCCTCCTTCCCCGAGTTCTAAAGCCCACTTTATTGAGCTTCTTTTCTGAACTCTAGGTTCTGACAATCCAGACTCTGTCCATTGTGTCTTCAGACCAAGGAATAGTCTTCCTTTGCTTCTTACACATTTCCAAAGTTAATAAAAATCCTTATGTAGATATGAAATAGTATAAGGTGTTGAAGATAGACTATGAGTAATTAAAGATATTTCTTATATGGGACTGAATGTGTAACTCAGTGGTAGAGCACGTGCTTAGTATGTGTGAATCCAAGGGCTCAATCCCTCCCATACACGTGTGTGTACGTGCACACACACACACACACACACACAAACACATGTGTGCGGATTTTAAACCTTAGCTCAACTATTATCATTTTTTTTTCATTTAGCACTACTTCCCCCTTTTTATACTTATCCATGTATTTATAAGATTTGGATGTTTGGAAACTACATTTCCCAGAATTCATTACTAAAAGGTTATTAGTAAGTCAATCAACGCAAAAGGTCCAGTTGTTTCTCATTATCTGCAGTACTTGTATCCTATAAAGCATCTTTGAAGCAGGGTAATTAAGCAAATACTGAACTGACTGGTCCTAGAGAAAAGACAAAGTGCCAGTGAGCCTCTGGTCACAGAACTTTTCTCAGCCAATAGATACACTGTATAGTTTTATTTTATTGGTGTGTTTCTGTTTAAAGACACCTTACTTAGTCTCAGGGGTTAGATCTGGAATGTCCCCCAAAAGTTTCATGCATTTGGATGCTATGGATTGTCTATGGAATGTTGGGAGATTGGGGCCTGGTCTGGAGGGGTGGATTGCAGGCACGTGGACTGGATTACAGATGTGTGGTAGATCAGAGCCACACCTGGATAGGGCGGAGCACTGAAGCTGGACTCAGAAGGGGCAGATCACTGGGACGGAACCTGGAAGTAGATATACGTAGCT
The DNA here is from genome assembly GCA_004027205.1 of Ctenodactylus gundi. Taxonomy (NCBI): domain Eukaryota; kingdom Metazoa; phylum Chordata; class Mammalia; order Rodentia; family Ctenodactylidae; genus Ctenodactylus; species Ctenodactylus gundi. The sequence goes on from PVKB01001628.1 coordinate 352,352, forward strand.
ACCTTCCTCTGGGACTGGACTTGACTTCGCTTAAAGAGACTTGGCTGTTTGCAACGTCGTGAGGAGCTGCCTCTGCCTCTGCCTCTGCCATGTGCTTCCACTGCTGCTGGTGCCCATAAGTGAACTGTGACCTTCTGGAACTGAGCTGAAATGAAACTTTTCCTCCCCTAATTGGTGGATGTCAGGTATTAAGTCACAACAATGAAAAAGTAACCAAGACACTTAGTATATATTGTTAATATATCAACATCAAACGTGACCAACAGCACTATAACATGTGCCCAAATGAAGCTTTTATCTAACAGGTATTTTCTCAGTAAGGCACATCACAACCTGCTTGTGTTTAGGAACACAGGTCAACATTTTAGCACAATGCCTAGGAATGTTTGAAATAGTGAGCTCACTAAAAAAAAAAAAGAAAAAAAAAGGACAAAAATACAGCTGGACGTGGTGGAACATGCCGATAATTCCAGCTACTCAAGAGGCTGATAGAGGAGGGTCACAGATTCAAGAACAGCCAAGGCAACTTAGTGAGACTCTGTTTCAAAACAATTAAAAAAAAAAAAGCTGGGGATATAGCTCAGTGGTAGAGTGCTTCTCTAACCTGTACAAGGTCCTGTATTCAAACTCTAGTACCAAAAAAGGCACAAAAATGCAAAACCACTAAATCAGAAACCAATATAAACATCATTTATAGTATGGGATGAGAAACAAGGAAGAGCATCACTTTATTTGATGTCTGCTGGAAATTTGCATGTCAGCTGACTCAAATTTTCCATCATTCTGTGCATGTCCACAAATGACCATGGAAGTCCCACAAGTATTCATTTGGGGCTTACAAATAACATTTTTTTCCTAAGTAGGAACTAGGATCTCCTCTTTCAGCAGGCCCACTTCTACCATCTTCCCATCCTCTACTAGGAAAGAGAAAGGATGGTAAGAAATTTCTGTTTTACTGAGAATTGACTACCGTTTTTGCCAGGTTTCTAAGAACTGCCCCAGTGGCTGGGGTCTTTAGAGTATGAAATCTCAGATACACTGAGACACTGTCCTGAAGCCAATGATTTCTTGCTTATCCAGTCTTACATTCTGACTTTTTGACCAAGCACCCAGAAACTTCAATCCATATTCTCTTGGGTCCTACCAGTAGTTATTGACATATATATATATATATATATATATATATATATATATATATATATATCCCTCTTGATTGGCCCAGTATTTTCCCAGCCAGTTTATTCTGGGAGTTAACCATCCAGGCAGCTAGAAGAGGAGGGGTCAGCACTGATAGGAGCATTTGTTGTCTGTGGGGAGGGGCTTCTCTAGTACCTTCTAGCACAATGACAGCTCCTATTCTATTAAAATAATAGCTGCTATTTAGCAAGTCTCCATTGCGAACACTGTTCTAAACTCCTGTGTTTACTCGAGGTCATACAGGTAAATGTTTACTATAGTTAATGTGCACTAAGCTTCTGTTAGTCATCAGACCATACATATCATATCATATCATTTCACCCTGCCAACAGCCTGTCTGAAGAGGGTGCTACATTCACCTTTCAATTAAAAAAAAAAAAAACCCAAGACACAGAGAGGTGAAGTAACTAGCTACATGCACACCTTGCTGCTGGAAAAACCTGGGCGTGGACCCAGGAAGTTACATCCCTTTATAAACTTTGAGATCAGGTCTTGGTAAATGGCACAGGTTAACCGTGAACTTCCAACCCTCCTGCTCAGCCTTCTGGGCAGCTGTGATAACGGGTGTGTGCCACTATTCCAGGCAAGAATATTCTTTGGTGATTACTTTTTTCTTAATACAAAATAGCAGGACCTTCCCTCAGAGATATCCCTCCCTCGACTTAGAAATGGTTTAATTTCTACAGGCTCAGTTTTTCCTGTTTCTTCCCCCCCTTTTAAAAGCTTTGAGACTCAAAGCTATTAAATCGTTCCATACTCTGACGTGAATGCATAATGAATCTGAAAATTGCCAAAACGATATTTGGTTTGTCTACCTTTCCAGGAAGCATTCCGAGAAGGACAGGACATCCTGCCTTCTTTCTGTGGGAGGCGGAACAGACGTTCGCCGTGGTTCCATATTTCCAAGCCTTCATAGACCTGGCTTGACTGGTCTTTCTTGTAACTTATTACCTCTATGACTTTAAGCAGATGACTTCACGTCTGTGTTCATCATTTTGTGCCTGGCACAGAGTAAAGGGGCTGGATGCAGGGAGACACGGTCTAGACACGTCCCACAGCTCTGAATTGGCGTGGTCTTGGGCGAGAAAGATGCTTCACCTCATGAGGCCTAACTGTACCTAGCAGTAAAATAAATAGATTGGACCCGAGGACCTCCGAGGTGTCTTCCTGCCCTTAAGTACCGTGCCCCGTGCCTACCCGCAAGTCGTAAAGAACGGGCACTAAGGTGATGTCTCGCTCACAAAACATTTTTTTTTTGAAAACGATAAATACCAGATAGGGATTTAAGGGGAAATTGTGGTTAGGCTGGAAGCACGTGTAGGAAACGAGCTGTTCTGCTATTTCCAGGCAGGGGATGGGCGTGGCGGGGAGCCGACGGGGTGCGCTGCAGCTGAGCATCTCCACACGCGGAGCGGGTGACCGCGGGTGAGCCCGAAGGCCCAGGCCAGCGAGGACCGCGACTGCAGCGGCTGCGCAATGGTGAGACCAGCCGGCCGATTTGCGTGTCTCCGCCCTTGCAATGAGCTGATTGGGCAGAAGCGGCCTGCCGCCGCACTCCGATTGGTTGTGCCGGCCGCTGCTCAGGCCTAGGGAGAGGACGGTTCTTACTGCGGCTAGGCACCGGCTGCGCTCCGCGTCGGCCCGCGCTCTAGCTGCGCCCCTCCCGGCACTGGCCCGGCTCGGTCCGGCCTCGGCCTCCGAGCGAAGGTGCCGCTGCCGCTGGGCCGCTTCTAGGGCCATGAGGAGGCGGCGGCAGCCATTGCGGCCCGCGTCAAGGTGACCGGCCGGGACTGCGGCGGTGGCAGCGAGAGCGGCGGTGAGAGGAGCGGCCGGAGGGGCGGGGCGGGGCCGGGCGCTGAGGGCCGAGCCGGAGGGAACTGCAGGTGCGGGGGGCGGGACCCGAGGGCCGCTGGGGCCTGGGAGGGCGGGGCCTCGGTGCGGGAGGCGGAGCCAGGGTGTGGCGGGGGTTGTGGGCCGATTACGGGGGCGCTGGGGTCCGTGCTGAGGTACCCTGGTCCCAGGGGGCATGAAGGACGGAGCGAGGGGGGGCGGCGGCGGGGAAAGGACGCTGGCGGCAGAGGCGTTGTAGGCGTTTTTGGGAGGGGCTGAGGGGGCTGCAGGTGCAGGGGGCGGGGCCAGGGGCCGCTGCAGGTTTGACAGTGGGAGGGGGCTGCGCGGTGAGGCCGAAGCATTGGGAGAGCGGGGAGGGGGGGACCTGGGGAACCCTCAGGTGCAAGGGGCGGGGCTAAGAAGCCTGCAGGGCGGAGGGGCGGGGCCCCGGTGGCTTCAGGTCCGGAAGCGGGGCCGTAGGTGAGGAGCAGGCCGAGAGTAAGTGATCCTTTCAGAAGGGCAGGCCTCTTTCCCTGCTGTCCAAGTGGCGTTTGGGTCGGATCAGGAGCTTTGGGCCCCGAGGGTTTTGCAGACCTTCAGGGTTGCAGCTGGAGGGGCGGTACAGGCCTGGTTGTGCCAAGCTGAGCAGGACTTGGATCTCAGCTGCCCTGGTTACCAGGCCAGCTGCTTCCCGTTTGCCACGCCGTGCCCTAAGTGGGACGCACTGTCCTCCCCCCCACCCCCCCACCTCCAGGGGCTTTCCCTGATGCTGTTGAAAGGGCTTGCCTAAATTCTGGGTGGTTGCTTTTCATTTGGTGATCGGCTCTTGGAAAATGTGTGTGCTTGAAGAGTAGTTATCGTGGAGCTCGGAATGGTCCTGGATTGTTGGCTGCTGGTACCAGATGCCGCTGCAGATCTGCACAGCGCTTGTCTCGAAAAGACTGAAATGGCAGTCTGGGGAGGAGGAAGAGCAAGAGTGAGAATTCAGAAGCTTTGACTCTGTTACCTAGGAGTCTTTTTGCCTTTTTGAGCTTTGTTCAGACCTCTGCAAAAATAAGCATCTGATACCTATCTGAGTGCTTCCCGGGAACCGTGTGCAGATAGAAGGAACAGTACTCACTGAGAAAATTATTGTCTAAAGTTATGTCTATTTCTTGTGACCAGGAGTAAGTTGGATTAGGGACCCAAGGGTTAAAGGGGAGAGGAATTTCTTTTCAGTAAGATTAGATCTCTCTCTCTCTTTCTCTCTCTCTCTCTCCCCGTCCCTCCCTCCCTCTCTTTTGTGGTGGTAGTGGTTAGGGCTTTGAGCCCAAGGTTTTCACAGTGAGCTACATCCCCAGTCCATATTTATTTTTGATTTTGACACAGGGTCTCACTAAGTCGTTGAGTTGCCCAGGTTGGGCTCAAACTTGTGATCCTCCTGCCTCAGCTTGTAGAGCGCTGAGATTACAAGCCTGTGCCACTCAGCCACTTTCTTTTTTTCCTCCGGTTTTACTAATATGTATATGTGTGATGCATAATGTTTACATTGAACTTGAGTATTCTGTGCACATATAGATCATGTCAGAATTGGCCACTTTCTTGTTAGAATTTGGGGTGAGGTGTGGGATAGGGAGTCTCCCAAAGGCTACTGGTGTCTTGAATGTATGACTTCTTCTCCCTGTGAGGTTGCCAAGGGAACTGCTGCGACACAGGGAGCAAGTGGCTTTTGTGGTTTGTTGCCCTGTAGAGCCTGTCTGGTCTAGGAGACTTGAGCTGGAGCTCCGTGGAACTCTGCTTCCCCACCCCAAGCATGAACCTTCTGTTTTACCACAAGAAGGAAGACATCAAAAAGAAGGCAATGCCAGATCTTTATTAGGTTACTGTAGGAGCAGAGAGAAGAGAGCGAGATGACCAGGGCTCCCTTGAGCTGCTGTGAGTGTTCTGTATCTGTGTGTGTGTCATCTTCCAGTGCTCAGGGTCTCTGCTCACTAGCAGTGGACCAAGTTGACCTGTAATGCCTCCCACCTTGTTGGCTGCTTCTCCTCTGGCATGCATTGTTGACATTATAGAAGTGATGTGACTTTTGGGACTGAGCCTCGTGTGGTTGGCTTCCTGTAGTGCCACTGATACGGGGGTCAGCCAGAGACATTATGGGATGGCATGTGAGGAACAGCCTTCGTGGAGGCCAGCGCTTGTTTGGCAGGTCCACAGGGCCCGCAAACAGCATGTTTGAGTTGTTCCACTCTGTCCTGATAGAAACTAAGTAAGTGGCCCTTCTGCTGTCCTCTGGGTGACTTTTGTGGATTGAAAGCAAAGCCCAAATGAGGTGGCAGACAAGAACCAGCACATATACTGGATAATGAGATGACTGTCATCACCCCTACACCCCAGCCCTGGAGATGGAATGTAGGGGTGTTTGTCACTGAGCTCTATTATAAGTCCCTCTTGTTATTTCATACTGAAACGTAGTCTCAGTTGCCCAGACTAGCCTTGTGCTTTTGATCCTCTGGGCTCAGCCTTCTGAGTAGATGGTATGAAAAGTGTGTGCCATCACACCTGATCAGACTGTCTTCTTGATTCCTTGTTATTGGAGCGACAGCATTCAGAGTTGAGAGAAAACTTCATTAATAGGAAAAGATTGTGTCAGGGGTTCTCTGTGATATGATCCTACTCTGCCTTTTATTTAATTTAAAGAATTTTCAGTACTAGGGATTAAACCTAGGGCTTTCCACATGATAGGCAACTGCTTTACCATGAGCTACATCCCATCCCCTAATTTTTTCTTTTAAATTTGAGACAGGATCTTGCTAATTTGCCCATTCTACTTTTGAATTTGTGACTCCCCTGCTTCAGCCTTCTAAGTATCTGGAATTACACATACGTGCCACCAAGCTGGGCACTGTTTATGTATGTATGTATGTATGTATGTATGTATGTATGTATGTATAGACAGGATCTCTCTCTATAGTTCAGGCTGGTTCTGAACTCACTATGTAGTCCAGGCTGACCTGAACATGTTCCTCCTGCTTCACCCTGGTACGTGCCACCACATCCAACTTATGTGCTGCGAGGGAATTGAACCCTGGGGTTCAGTTGCTCAATTGCTAGGCAAATACTTTAACCCCTATGTTATTTTTAGTCTCTATTTTAAATGAGTTTTCCTTTTCCATGTGGAGGGGAAAATTAGGTAGATTTGTGGTGTGGAGCCTCATGCGGCCATCCCCTGCCGTGTGACCCAGCACCAGTTTCTTAGCTTCTCAGAGCGTTAATTTTTGTATTTATAAAACCAGGAATACCATGAACACTTTGTGAAGTTGTAAAGAATGAGATATGTGAAAGAACCTGATCTATTTGGCAGTCACTGTAAGGCCTCTACTCTTTTTCCACCCCTGTCCTTGACCTGTCCATTTTTCAACATAGGCTACTCCAGAACAGCATGTACAGCATGTATAGCATGTAAACAGAACAGGACTGAGAATTCTGAGGCCTTCACTTCTTATGTAACTTGGAATAAGTCTCCTCCCTTCTCCGGGCATCAGTTTTCTGATGTGTTATGTTATGTGGCCCTTAGGCATCTGAGTTCTGACTTCTGATTAACATGCTGTCATTATTTTTCTGAAAAGTAGGGGGGTTGAAGCCAATGACCTGTGGTTTAAATTCTCTTTTAAAAATATCGGTTAGCACCTTGCCCAGCACATATTAGGTACTCATTACTCATTCAGGGAACAGTTGAAAGGCTCTCACTAGGAAAAAAGCATGCTGAGTTGCCTCTGAGTATCCTGTGTCTGTGTCTCCAACATGGTTTTTTATTTATGTAACAAAATATTTTCACAATATTAGTGAAATTAATATTTTCACAATATTAGTGAACTTCAACATGGAAGATAAACGTTGTCTCATGGTCCTATTTCACAACATGTTAAGTTCATCCAGTTTTTGTTAACAAGCACAAAAAATTTTCCAGGCTCTTAAACATGTATGTGAGCATTTGGGAAAGGCCTCTTTAAAAATTGTGTTTGTTTTGAGACAGGGCTGTCTTTGTAGTCTAGGCCGGTCATGAATTTACTATGTGGGCCAGGCTGGCTTCAGACTCAGAGCAAGCCTCCTGCCTCAGCTTCCCCTGAGTGCTGCCATTATGGGTGAGTGCTTTCTCTCTCTCTCCCTCTCTTTCTCTCTCTCTCTCTCTCTCTCTTTCTCTCGCTAAGTTAAATCACACATGGATTTTTAAAAAGACAAGTTAGGAAATCATTTGTAAAGGAAGCATCTTTCTTGCCTCTTTCTCCCTAGGGGCTGCCACTCATACCAGTTTCTTATTTATTATATATTCCTTCCCTTATAGTAAAAATCAGCATCCTGTACATTTTCTTTGCTTCTTCACTCCTTCACTTGATCTGTTTTGAAAATTTTTCCAACATTGGAAAGTTGATACGCAAAATTCCTCCTTAATACATGTTTCTTACTGATATTTTAGGCACAATTTTGTATCTCCACTTTCTCCCCTGGTGTTAATTCAGTACTGATCAGTAGTCATTGTTTAAAAGACTGACAAGAGACAGCCTTTCTTCTCTTCCAGGAGAGAAATGGCTGTGATCCCATTGAACAGTAGGGTAAAGAGGGCAGTTCATGAATCAGGATGTGAGGCCGAGAACCGAAAGGAACGGGATTTGTTCATTGATAATTTAGAACTGATTTTCCATTCAGCCTGTGACTCAAAGTTCAGATCTGCCCCTTACTGGCTGGCTGAATTTGGGACATTTTACCGAATCTCTCTGTACCTCAGTTTCCTTATCTGAAGAATGGTTAATGAGATTAGGATCTGTGTTGAGGGATTCTGTTCAAAGGAGAAGAGCTCATGCATGCAACAGACATGCTGCAATAGCAGGTTCTGTAGATACTTAGGAAGGCTGATATGCTCTAATATTAATAACCTGCAGTAGACCCTGTTCCTTGTCAGCAGATATCTGCTGGTCAGTTAAGTACGAGCCATGGAGAATGCCTACAGTCCCTGCCTTTGAGATGTGCACATGCTGTGTGGGGACAGACACATGAGCCACAGTCACATAGCAGCTTGGTAAGCCCAGTGGTGGGAGGTGAGCAGTGTGTGGGGTCCCAGAACCAAGAAACTATTATCTCTCCCTGGGTGACTTGGGCATGATTCCTTAGCTCCAGTTTCCTTCCTCTGTTCTTCCTACTTAGTTATTCCAGGAATAATTGACTCCCCTACTACTTGTGCTCCCTGGACTGTCATAGTGTGCACCCTTTGACTTGACCATGTGTCATGTTATTGCATATGTGGCTTTGTGTGTCTTCTCCATACACAGTGGAGTCTTCTTCTGTCTTTGCTTCTGGGTCTTTGGGGCTCTGCACAAGGTAGGCTGTGGTGAGCATTGAGATGGATGATAGACTTCTACTCAGATGAGTCATGCTGCTAAATGTTGCATATTCTTATAAAGTTATAAGTCAGCAGATCTTGGTGACTTATAACTGTCTCTGAGCTATCTTTTTTCAGCTTCCGAACCTTTGAGTGCTGGCACTGAGACAGGATGTGCAGTGCCATGCACTGACTTTAATTATTGGGTATGGATGGCAACACTTGTCCAATAGTGTCTTTGGGATGAGAGGGAAAATATACCCTCCACATACTCTTGTGTCAAGATGGGGATGGAAGAAGGAGGCAAGTCTAAAGATAAACAGAAGTCATACGTGGTTTCTAAGGTACACCTCTTTTTTTTCCCTCCGTTCCCTTGGCTGGAGTTGTAAGGAGCAGATCCAGGGAGCCAAGTAGGTGGTTTGTAGATTTTGGCCCGGGGTGAGGGAAAGTACGTTGAGTTGACTTCGATGAGGGGCATTGCTCACAGAACATACTTTGTTCTGTGGTTGCCATTGTATGTGTGCACCTCACTTGTAGAGTGGAAGTGTCACTTCCTTCAGGTGGGGATTCCCTCACTAGTCCTGCTGGGCTCTTGCTTGAGATAAACCCTGTACTGGGTGCTGCACATCTGGGTTAAAGGAGGTCTGTCCCTTTGGTATCTCATATTGTTGAGAAGTCACATACAAATGCCAGGTGACCAGAAGTGATGGGCTATAACGGAGGACTGCTACTGAATTGTGCAAGCAGATTGAGGCTCTAGAACAGGGCAGGCCTGGGTTTGAATTCCATTTCTGCCACATACAACATGTGTGTGATGAGTGTCTTCCTTGCTTTGTGATGTGTGGTAGCAGTATTACTTAAGTTAGGGCTGTTGAAGAGTCAGTGACATAATGCAGTAGGATGTGATTGCAATGCGTGACAAATATGGATGGGGCGGCTCACCTGGGGTCAGCTGCTGTCTCACACCTGTCTAGGAGCTGGGGGCTGGCTGCCCCAGTTCTATTTCATTAGCCTGTGATTTCACGTAAATGATAGGGCTAATGAAACATCATGATTTCTCTCATTAGGATGTAAATATTTTTTATCAAAAAGTTTTATTTTTAGGTTAAGATAATCACTTGAGTAATCAGAAGAAAATTTAAATATTTGGCCCTGACATTTATAGATTTCTCTGAAAAACTTCTTTGCGAAAAGGAAGAATAATGATTGTCTTTAAGCCCATGTTTATTGGATACACTAATTCTCACCGGTTCTTGTATAAGTCGCTTGTGTAACTGGGGCAAAGGAAATCTGGGCTTTCAGTACATTTCTGAATAATTAAATATTTATGGAAAACAAGCTAATAAATTCAAGAGAATTATTTTGTCTCTTACAGCAATAAAATCTGTTATGTAAAATTTGTGGCTTTCACTCTTTTAAGATTTTTCTTACTTTGTGTCTTCTGTATGTATTTAAAAAAAAATTTCCTAGGCACCTTATTTCCAATTCTTTCAGTCCATTAGATGTATAGATTTTCTGCCAAACACTGCCCTGCTGTGGCATGCACTGACATTGTGTTACTATCAATAACATCCTTGTGACCCCCCCTCACCCACTTTGTGGGTAAGTGTACTAGCCCAGAGCCAGCACAAGGAGAGAGTGATCTGAATATGGCAGTCTTAAAACCCTTTAGTAACTTCTGATTTCACTTAGAAGGAAAACCAAGTCATTAGCATAGTCTGTGAGGTATAAAGATGTGATCTTTAGAGTAGTTGTTGGTACATCTGTGCCCTCTGGTGCAGCTTACTGCTATCCCATTGGATCATGAGCTCTGGCTGCTTTTTGCTTGCCAACAGGTCCTCAGTGGCTGGTGTAGCACCTGGTATTTAGTCAGTGCTTCACACGTGCTTGTTGAATGAAAAGATGGTATAAATAGTGGGTGCCTAGTGACTGATTTGAATCCATAAAATAAATTTGTTGGATCAGAGACCCCTTCCATTTTATAATATTTCAATTCTTTACAACACTCAGAAAGTCTCTTGATGTCTGTTACTTCAGCTTCATGGTGATTCCGCAGGGTAGGCAGGGCAGGTTTGGTGTGCATGAGAGGAAATGGAAGCTCAAGGCTGTCCTAATGACACTGTATATGTCTCTTTGTCCAGACCTGGTTGTCTTGTTGAGGTAAAGAGATTAAAACTACATTTTTAAAAAAGCTTCTCTTGGTTTTAGGTATTTTAATTTCCTAATTATTGAATTTGGGGAGTTAAGTTCAATTTGGAGTGATAAGTTTAAGTATCTGTTTCTTAACAGGAAGCATTGAATCCTAATCTTTCTTCTAAATAGGTGAAAGATAATTATTTATGTATGGAATGATTGGTTGATATCTAGGATTAGGATTTTGTTCTTGTTGGGAATCTTTTTGAAAAGATTAGAAGGTATTTGCTGACTGACGTGTAGCATTTCTGATTTCAAAATATGCTAGGTATGCCATTTCGCTCATTTCTGTGACTTATGGCTTGGCAGCTTTGCGTTGTGCACTTGGTGGCCTTTGTGCTCATCAGATACAGCATCAGTCTGTCCTGAAGGTTAGAGGTCATTGAGTCCACACTTCCTTTTCAGATAAGCTTGGAAACTAGCAGGATTTCATACTCAGGTGTCTTGATTTCCCACTTGGCAAAGCCATGGACTGGAGAACTTTCTCATCAGTTTGCATTAAGCGGTCCTTCAATAGCTGCCTGCAGGTCATGCACTACTGCGAATAAACCCACGGTGAAGTGTTTGTATCAGATGAAAAATTCTGCTTCAAGGTTGTTTGTTGGATCTACGTAGGGTGACTGCATGGCACTGTGAACTAAATCCTGAGTTAGTACACACCGCTGCTGTCTAGTTGGGGAAAATGGCTAACTAAGCAAAGACAGTATGGTGTCTGATCTTCAGGGCCTTCTCAGGCCTGGGAGATTTTTAGAGCCTAGTTTTAGCCACACAGCCAGTAGTATTCAAGAACAGGGAAGCAGCCTGGTGTTACAGAGAGATCACTGGATACAGAGCCGTAGAGCCCAGGGTGCCAGTTTGCTTTGAGACACTGCTTCTGAAGTAGGTAGTTATGTGTATTGCTTCTTCAGTAGGAATCCCCAGATTTCAGATCTGAGGTTGTCTTGTGAGGTTTGAGTCAGAGTAAAGGGAGCTAGAGGACCTCATAGGGCTTTATCAGTGACCAAAGGCAGCCTGTTTCATTTTTTCCCTGTCCTGACAGACTTGCCTACCGCCCATCCATCCATTTGTCTACCCACCCACCCATCCCCTAATCCATATGGTTCTTATTTTTGGTCCACTGAGTACCAGAGCTGTGCTGAATGTGAGGCCACAGCAACAACAAGCTCTGTCTTTTCTTTTGAGTTACAGTTTAATAAATAACTATAAAATCAATAACAGATACATATGAAATTAATTACAGCACTTCTGATGGCTACAAAAGAGAAGTACAAGATGCCAAGAGACTATAAATTAAATGGCTTTACCTGCCAGGAACATTGGAGGCAGCTTCTCAGAGGAAGAGGCCTTTGAGGTGCCACCTGGAGGGCAGCTATACCCGCCATGGACCCTATCAGAGAAGGGGATGGTGATTCCAAGAAGTACCAGGATACTGACATTGCTGAAGCACTGAGAGCAGGAGAGATTAGTGTTCATGGAATTGCTTTTGTGAACTGTGTTAGCTGTCCCTGACACATTGTGTCCTAGCTACTGACTCTTCTTTTTCAGGACTCCGCAAGTGTCACCCGAAGCATTTATTGCTGAGGCATTACCTACCGTGGCTTCCAACAGAGCAGTGGCCTTATTTCTATTGCTTTGAAGATTGGCTTCCTCCTTTGCTTCTTGAGGGAAAAGAAGACTGCCTGGAACTCATTAGCGATTTTTAATCATTATGTACAAACGTAGTGAGCATGTAACTGGCCTTGAGATTGCAGTCCCGCCCCCTCAGGAGACCCACAGACTTGACAGAGAAAACAGATGAGGAAGAGACAGTGTCAGGGGTGGTATAGTAATTTAAGTGGAAGCCCATGTGACTGCATCTGTCTCTAGATTTTCATGATCCCAGCTTTTTAACTGCAAGGATACAGGCAGAGGAAGCATCATGCAGGGACACAGGAGGCACAGCAAGTTTGGCGTGTCAGCTGTGGGGCAGTGTGTGCCTTTGGACTGAGATCTGAATGGGAAGAGAGGAAGGGGCTCTGGTGGGGATGTGTTGGGTCAGTTCAAAGGGTCCTGCAAGCAGTGTTTGGTGGTTTCAGATGTTGTCCGGTCATGAATAGAGAATTGTATGTGAGTCGTAAGAGGAAAGAAAAACACCATTATTTCTAATGCCAGTGACAGCATAGAGGAGGCTGGAGGTTGGGAGATGAATGGGGCTTTTGCTAGAGTCTAGGTACAAGATGGGGTGAACTTGGCACTTGAGGGAGGCCAAACTTAAGGACACTGCTGAGGTAGTGACCTCTCTCTGTGATGGTGTAGTAGGTGGGAGGAAAGGTGATGTCAGAGCCTCTGGCTTGGGTAACATAAGATAGAGCCAATCACTGCAAAATGGAATATGAAGGGATTGTTGAGTAGTGAGAAAGGAGATAAGTGGATATGTTGTGGGCCATTTTTTGTCTGAGATGCCTCGAGACAGCTCAGTGGAACTGTCCACTGGCAGCTGACTAGCTTGTCCAGTGCTTAGAGAAAGGTCTGGACTCACCCGCAGCATCAGAATCATCTGGTGTCTTAGTTACTTTCTTGTCACTGTGACTCAATACCCAACATCCACAACTTTAGGGAGGAAAATTTTATTTTAGTTCACAGTTTCAGAAAGTCACAGTCCATTCATAGATGGGTGGCTGGAAAATGGTGGAATCACATGGTGGGGCTGCAGCTGTAGCCAGAGTTAGTGCCCTGGGAGACAGAGATCCTCACAGCAGCATGGCAGAATAGAGACAAGAGTGGGAGGAAGGGTGGAACCAGCACACGCCCCTCCAGGTCAAGACCCAAGCATCCACCCCTTCCAGCCATGCCCCACTCCTAACAGTACATAGTACCCATAGGAACGTGAGGCTTTTGAGGGACGCTCCAGATCCATACCCTGACAGCTGGAGTCTTGAGGAGGGAGGTTGGCTGTCTGCCTGTTCCACAGATGTTTTGGGTGTGCACTGAGCTGGGCAGAGGTCTTCCTTGAGAAGTGGACCCCTGAGCTTGCATTGTAAGAGAGGGTGTGATTACTCAAGTAGGCTGTGTGGGGAGCAGAGGATCCTGGGTGCGCTGCTCGGGAGCGTCAGCCTGAGACACACTGTGGGACACAGTGGAAGGTCCACGGAGGAGTGAGAGGAAGAGTGACCAGCTAGATAGGAAGACCTGTGGCAGGGTACAGCTTCCACCTCCTTCCCTGTGGCCCACACCTAGCCGTGCAGCTGGGCTCTCTTGTTCAACCTCTGTCAGAGCTGGTCTCATTCACTGCATAATCACCGAGCCAGTCAGTCAGCTTTGACTCCTTCCAGAGAAATTACTTCTGTGGCCATGTGCTCAGCAGCCGCTCAGCCAAGTGCTCAGCAAACTTCAGCAGCTCACTCGTACTCTCTCACAGACCCTTTGTGATCGCGCAGGGGCCATCTCTCTCCTCCTCCAGTATCTGCCTGTCCAACATTCTGGTATTCAAGGTGGACCTGCTGTTCCGGTGGAAGAAGCATATATGTAGATCCTAGGAAAGGAAGCTGGTCAAAGCTGTTGACAGAAATCCTGGGAAGATGGAATAATATGGCCTGGAGGAAGAGAGCCCCGTGAATGGGAGTGCAGTCTTGGCTCTCTTCGTACTCTGAATGCAGGTTGCAGAGAAAAGCCTGATATGTAAAGTTTGCAGAATTTATGGGCATGGGATCTCAGAGCAAGCATTCTAACCAGACTGCTGGTGGGAGCTAGGGTTTCTGAAAGAGAGAGAGAGAGAGAGAGAGAGAGAGAGAGAGAGAGAGTAAGAAAATGATTGTATTTCCATTTCATTGGTTAGATTGAGGTCAGTTTACAGAACTGGCGGAGGCCATAATCTGAGAGAGCCAGTAGAAAATGATGATTAATAATTTTTCTATTTTTTTTGAGTGTGTTGGTAATACAGAAGGGCGAGGCTTGTTTGTTTCAGGAAGTTGGTAGATACATGAAACTTACCTTGGTTATTTCCAATACCATTACCCCCTTGTTCATTTCTTCCCCTTTCCCTTAGTCCTCTTTCTCTTCTTTAACAAGTGTCTTGTATTAACCCCAAGCCAGGAGACCTTGAGTGTAGGCTGAAGCACTGCCCCTGGTGCTGAACACTACAGCTGAGGAGTAGTGAGAGACAGGATCAAGGACAACTTCAGAGACACGGAGAGACACTTCAGCTGCCCTGGATGCCAGAGCTGACCACCTTGATATAAAGTCTTTTGTGCCTTGGGAAAGGAAAAAAGAAAGTGAGAATGTTGGTTGAGCTGAGAAACCCAAGCACTTGGGCAAAGAGAAGGGAACAGCTGGGCAGAAAGATGGGGCAGGGTGGTAGGAGCAGGTGTAGTTGTGCAGAACATAAAGTGTCCTTCAGCTTTTGTGGGTCAGGACATGAGCAATGGTTTGGAACAGAGGGAGGTCTAAGCTGGGTTCAAATCCTGCCTTTGTCCAAATACTCACTACTAGTGAGGGTACTCTTGCAGGCCATGAATTCTTTCATACCTAAGCCATGTGGGCCTGCTTTTCATTTTAAATAGATGTGATGACAGTACCCAACTTAGAGACTTACAGATTCAATGGGAAGGTGCTTAGCAAACAGTCTGTCAAAGAGTAACGACTCAAATGGTGATTTTAATAATGGTGGTGATGATGATGCCACCACGTGGGTACTGCTGCAGGCATCTCCAGTGGACTGTGTGCCGCCAGAACAACAGAGGTATGGAATGTCAAAAAATTTTAGCACTGTGAAGTTCAGCTCTGTCACTGTGGACATGTGGGAGGGGGCACCAGATCCACAGGCAACACAGATCTAGGAAGGGAGAATCACAGAAAAAAGGGGTGCAACAGCAAAGCCAGGAACCTGGGTCAGGGTTGTCTCATGAGCTACGAAGGAGAGGCATGCTATTCTGCACCCACACCTAGTGGTGATGCAGACAGAGCAGCACATTAGCCATGATCCTCGCTGATGGCAGACATACTCAGTATCTCTCCCATCTCCCTTGGTGTCTTAGTTGATAGGCAGTAGGGTGGCACTAGGGATTGTATACCTAACGCTTGTTCATCTTTCAGTCTCAAAGTGTTATTTTTAACTACTTGTTAGAGAACAGCCCCTTACTAAATGTGTATTGAATGGATAGGATGAAATTTATCAATGAATTCCTGACTCTTTCAGGTGAGTTTAAATATAGTAATAATTGTAATACTGTATCTCCAGATGTTGGCACAGAAGTATTACAATTTCTGTGAGGTATTTTATAGAGCTTATAAAATGGTGATGTTCATCTGGAAAAATAGTATTTATTACAAGGTTTTTTTTAAAGTCGTGAAGATACCTTAATTCTCCCAGATTCTTATTTTTTTCAACAAAGGTTGAAATACCTGCTTTGTATAGAAGCAGTAGTGGATTCCTGTTGCAGAAACATAAAAATGGCTGTATCTGTTGTATTTCATTCAACTCATAACACCCTTCTGTGAAGAACCATGTTTAGGCTGGTCTGTGAGTGACTGAAAACTCAGAAATCACAGAGGAATAGCTAAGACAGGAGTTTCTTTCTCATGTAAGAAGTTAGGTGTAGGTATAGTCTGCACGGTCAGAGATCCAGGTTCCTTGCAGGGTCAATTTATGGCCTGGAATAGTGGCTGGAGCTCAGGTTTTCCATCAGTATTCTATCCTTGAGGGTGACTTGGCTTACTGTGTGGCACTTTTTATATTTTCTTGGGCCAATCTTGATCTTGTGACCTCAAGCCTCACAGTACAGGGAACTGGGAAATATGATCTATATTTAGGGAAGCCATATGTACACCTGGAAGCCCTCAGATCTTGTTACAAAAGGAGAAGGTAAAGATGTCTATTGGAGGCCTTCCCCGTGATGCTGGCTACATTTTGTAGCAGTGGGGACTCAGAGTGGTTAAGATTAGCCCAGCATTACATGGATTATAAGTGGCTGAGTCTTCAAATCTTATTATTAGCAATAATGTTTTAATGCTATATGATGTTTGGATAAAGGCAAGGAAAGCAGTGAATGGAATGGAAATGACTTAGCTGCTAACTTACATAGGGACCTAATTCAGGAGACAGCAGGTGTCACACAGCAGCAAGGAAAGAAGGACTATCTCTTAACAGGTGGGGCAATTGGATTCAATGCTGGAAAGAAATGGAAAGTTTAACTGTATACTGCAGTGGATTCCAAGATGGATTTGAGTTTAAAGACTCAAAAAAACGAAGTTAAGAATGAGAAGTATAATTTGTATATGGTGTTACATACTTGTAATTCTAGCACTCAGGAGACTGATCAGGAGGATCAAGAATTCAAGGCCACCCTGGGCTATATGTATCAAGTCCCTATCTTACACACACACACACACACACACACACACACACACACACACACACACACAGAGAGAGAGAGAGAGAGAGAGAGAACAGGCTGATGTGTGTAAAGCCTGTTATATATCACTCTCCTTTCTCCAGTTTCAGTTGGGATGACACTGTGATCCCAGATGCTGTTCTTTATGTCACTGCTAGGGAACACTGAGCTTGGAGGAACCTGCAGCTTTATAGCAAACAAACCTCCTCTTTGTCACTGAGTAGAGAGAGCCTTATTTGTGAAGCTTGCTTTTAGTAAACGCAGTCCTGAGGCGTGGCCTGGGCCAAGAGTGGTCAGAACCTGACCTGCTCAGTGTAGTCATCGAGATGTGTTGGAGTGCTGGAGACCTAGGCAGAGAGGTTGACTAGTAAATAAAATAGTATACATGGGGTGCTTGCTGTAGTGAATGGCATGCAGGGAACACTTGACCAGTGTTACCTCTGGAGCTCTGGAGAGATGCGCCATTGAATGGTTTTAAATATTGAGACAGACACACGATCTTGGGGCTGACAAGTGGTGGGGAGGCTGGAAGAGAGAAGAAGGATAACCCCTGGCTGCTGGGTCTAGCTTTTGCCTGCTCACACACCTCATATCCCTCGGGGGTGAATTTGGCCAGCTTCTGCTAAATTATTGTAAGTGTATCTCGTCTGTGTATAATCAAATGAAGTCCATTTCTTGAGCTTTATATTTGTGGTTGACTTTGAAATAAAATACGGTGGGCTGGGCCCTATGGTACAGGCCTGTCATCCCAGCACCCTGGGAAGCTGAGGTGGGAGGATTGAAGGTTTGAACTCAGCCTGGGCAACTTAATGAATTAGTGGGACCTTGTCTCAAAAATTTAAAAAATGGGCTGGGGTTGTACTTCAGTGTGCAGGTCCTGGGTTCAATCCCTAGTGCTGCCAGAGAGAATGAAAAAACAAAGAAAGAGAGAGAGAGAGAGAGAGAGAAAGAGAGTCTTCAAAAACAGGGTATTTGTTTATACATGACTTTATCAAAATCTTTGTTAATTGGTTCCAAGCTAAAGAAACTTTGTATGATGTTTCAAATTAGTGTAAAAATTAGAACTGAAAGACATTTGGAGATAAGCACAGCTTTCTCATTTTACAGAAGAGGAAACCAAAGCAAGAGAAGTCAAGAAGTTGCTCCAGAGTGCTCATGGCTGGTGAGTGTTGGACATGGTGTTGAATCTCAACCCCTGGCCTTGTCCAGGAACCTTTCAATGCTTTAGGGGGAAGCAGAGGGAATCAAAGGAAATCCACCTACACCATTTTGGGACACGTCTGTCCTAGTTTAAGAATGAACAAAGATCAGCCTAGAAGGGAAAATATCAAGCACTGAAAAGATCCAGCTAGGAGGAAAGAAAAACAGGGTTTGCTAGATATAAAGAAAGAACTTAATTTTGGAAGAAAGTCTGCCTCAGTCAACTGAGCAAGTTTCAGGCATCACCTGATTTATCCTGTCTGAGAATTGATACGTGTTATGAAACATGAGATAGCAAACGGAGATGAGAAAGGAGCTTAAAAAACATTAGAGAGCAGATCATGTAAGGGAAGCATATTAAGTGAGAAGCAGAGGAGAGTCATGGGGAAGGAAGAGGACAGACAGGTCAGCCCTGGCAGACTCCAGAGAATAGGAGAGCAGTTGCCAGAGGAGGGCAGCGCAGTGTGTGAGGGTAAATAGTGTGTCATCTCTAGAACTCCTAAGATGGAGACCAGGGCAGATGGAGTAGAAGGGGCTTCAGTTTTCCTGGGCTGGAAGAGGATCCATATTTTCAGCTTAAAAGGGCTCTTCATAAACTAGACAAAATAAGCAAAAGTCAACATTTAAAATGTTGTGACACTCAGCATTCAGCATTTCAAAGAAAGAAAACAATTCTGGGTCAGACCTTCAATGTAAATGCCAGAGGGTAGTAGGACAATAATGGTCATCAAGTTTTAAGGGGAAAAGGTTGTCATCCAAGAATTTATACCCAGGTAAGGTTTAGCTCTCATTTGATAGTAACATAACTTCGTTTTAGTTATGAGGGACCCACGTCGCGTGTGGCTTTTGCTTAATTCACACGCCGTTCCTGGGGAACGAGTCACTAGAACACAACCTTCAGCAACGGAGAGATGATTCAAAGCACAGGGCTCGTGGACAGGCAAGCCAGAGCATGAGAGGACTGGCAGAGCGAAAGGACTCATTCCAGTGTAAAACTAACTTCCAAGTAATTATGATTATAAAATAAAACACAAAAGAAACAATTATCCAAGGGAGATATGACCTTAAGTTATAATTAGTGGTAAATACAGGAGCAAAACTCCAGCTCAGATGAGAGCTGAGGTGTGTGACCCTGCTAGGCGCTCTGAAGAACTGAACAGATGCCATGGATGAAGATGGGAAAGCTGTCTCTGGGCCCTCCAGTGTGCCTGGACACGTGGCTTCTAGCTAATAAGTCCTGTGCAGGTGCACGGCCTACCTGGGCTGCTGTTACGAGTATTTCTCAGGTTACCATCTATTCCAGCTGTCCTAGAGAGGCGCTTCACACCTTCATTCATAGAGGTCGACACTCCTGGTGGCAATGCAAAAATGGTGCAGGGCCTTTGGAAAACAATTCAGCAATTCCTCAAAAAGCTAAACATCTAGTTACTGTGTGACCCAGCCATTCTACTGTTAGGCATATACCCAAGAAATGTATGTTCATGCAGAAACCTGTACATGCATATTCATCACAACATTATTTGTAATTCTGAAAATTAAAACTCAAATATCGATTGGTTTATCAGTGGGTAAACAAAACATCCAGTGTATGGGCTCCTGGGGTACCTAAGAGCTCCACTAATGGAGTATTATTCAGCCAAAAAAATTAGGTACTGAGTCATGCTGTAACACAGATAAACTTGAAACATTTTAAGTGAAAGAAATGAGACCCAAAAGTTGATATACTGTGTGAAATGTCTAGAAAACGCAAATCCATAGTATGAGACAGGAAGTAGATTAGTGACTAAAGGGGCTGGGGGAATGGGGAGTAGGGGATGAATGCTAATGGATTGGGTTGGAGGGATTTGGGGAGGTGAAAAAAATATTCTGGAATTAACAGTGGTGGAAGTTTTCACAACCTGGTGAATATGCTAAAAACCACTGAATATTACAATTTAAAAGGATGAATTTTAGGATATGGAAATATACCTCAATTTAAAAAATAGAGCCTTCTCTCATTATTAGATGCTAACTGTAGAAAACAAGAAAGTTGGTAGAAAACTACGAATAGCCATCTTCCCATCATTGTTAATTCTTGGGGTATATATTTCTAGACCTTTTCCTGTGTGTTTTTCTCAAAGTTGGCTTGATAGACTATTTTATTCAGTCATTCCTGTTATGAATAGTGTCTTGGGATTTGTGTGGTCTACAAGCATCTCCTTTTTCATAGTGCATTGGTGTTTCTCCACTGTCATTGTTTATGTTGGAAACACCATTTGGCTACAAGTGGAAAAAAAAACCAGTCATACTTGGATTCCAAAGGCCTGGGTGCTAAGTTTGACTCACGTCAGGTCTGTGAGTTTGTCCCACTTCCACCCTTCCATCTTTAAGAGGGACTCTTGTGCTACCGTTGGGGCCTTTTACACACTAGAATGGTTAAAATGAAGGGGAAAAAAAGACAAAAGACAGATAGTATCATATGATGTTGAGGATACTGGGAATCAGACTCCCCTTCTGGGGGAGGGTAAATCAGTTGGATCTGTTGATAGCATCTGCTAAAGTGGATATGTACAGTTTGTGCCTTCCACTTCTTGGTGTCTACTCCTCTTTGGGCTGAAACATGAAAACCGGAGGTATGTGTACAAGAGGCTGGTTTTATGATGTTTACAGCAGAGCTGTCAGTAACATCCCAACTGGAAGCCACCCTCGTGTTATCTGTCATAGTCTCACATGGTGACTCCCATGACAGAGTTTTGCAGTCTGTAGGCACTCAGGGGCGGTGATCTGATGGAAAAATCTGGATGAATTCCGCAGTATTCATTCAGACACAAATTTATATATTGTATGAGTTCCTGCCTATAAAGTTTCAAAACCAACAGAACTAATCTCTGTTGATAGAAGTCAGAGTGGTGGGTGAACCTTGAGAGGTGGAAGGTGATGGAAATGGGGTGCATTGGGCTGATGAGGGCGATGTTTCTTCCTACAGGTGCCAGTTGTATTAATGCTCTTATCTTATGATATGCCCTTGACTTTTGTGCACTTTTTAATACAGATGTTGTACTTCCATAAACCAGTTTATAAAAAAACTAGAAAAGGAAAGCATATTAATCATGTTGTCTTCACTAAACATTACTTGTAATGAGAATGAAAAATTATTCTATCATTGATGAATAAAATAACATTTCATCTTTATCAATTCACTTTCAATGTTTCTATTTGTTACACAGTGTATTTATGTGTTGCTACTTAACCTAGAGTGTATATTTAATTTATAGCATATACTTGAGATACATTCTTTAAAAAATTGTTGTAATAAAGGGCCAAAAGTTTCCATAAGCTGAGGCTTGAGGTCATAAGAAGGGGTTGCCTGGCAGTGGGCAACAGCTAGCTGGGGTGGGTGAATGCGTGGTTCAGTTTTGTGGCGTTCTGTGCCCTTCCTCCCCCTGTCAACACACACACGCTATTCAGGGTCAGACCTAGAATCTTTGCACTGACCTGCATCTTCAGCCTGTTTTTTAGTTTTGATTTTGAAACACGATCTCACAAATTCACTTGTTGCCCAGACTCTGCTCAAATTTGCAGTCTTCTCACCTTAGCCTCCTAGAGTGCCGGATTTACAAGCTCGATGCCAGCAGGCCTGCGTGGCATCTTGTTTCTTGTTGCAGGAACTGGAGAGGGAATGGAGGCCAGGCGTCTGAGCTTCTTGGATTCCAGGAGACCAGAAAAGAGTTTCAGAGGTCAGAGTGGAGGAAGCTTGGTGAAGGTGGGAAGGAAGGTGCCTAGAAAGGCACCTGCCCGGAGAGTTAGCACGAGCCAAGGAGTGGGGGGAGAGGAGCTGAGGCACTGTTGATTCAGAGATGAGTTGTCAGAACCGGGGAGTGGTGAGCGGCTGTCAGAGGCTTGGTCTCCAGGGTATGTGCTGTTGGGAAAGGGAGCTTTTAAAGGGGACCTGATGGACAGTCTTTAGGTCATTGGGGCATGCCCTTATAAGGAGTATAGGACCCCATTTCGTCTTCCTTCTCCATTTTTGCTCTGCTTTCTGACTCATGAGGTGTGATTTGCTTCACTTGATAGCCCCCGCCATTGTGTACCACCCTTGGGGTCGGGTCCAGAGCGATGGGTCACCCATCTGGTATTGGAACCTTTGGCAACCATGAACCAAAACAGTCCTTTTCTCTTTACGTCTGTGTTGCCTTGGGTGTTTCTTTAGGGTAACGGGGTTGACTTGCCAGGTTACACCCTGGGGTGGTTCTCACATTGAGGGTTTCTTCCTCTCTTCTTCTTCCTTGTGGCCGTCCCATCATGCTGTCACACTTCTGTCTCTGTTGGAATCTGACCCTTAACATCAGGAATTATTTGGGCAACCTCCTTTCTCCACCTCATTTGGGGGCTTGCTCCAACCCTCCAGCTCTTCCTCACTTCCCAGTTCAGCTGCCTTATTCCCCATGAACTGTCTGTGCCACAGCCCCTCGGTCACAAAGGGTCAGTTTGTGCCATTAGTCCTGGTTAGTCCTGGGCTTGGTCCTGGGACGTGGGGTAAGGGGATGTGAAGACAGCTGGTGCAATCGTTGTCTTTAAGGAATGTAATGCATTAGTCAGGTCTGCTTACTCCCTGCTGGCCATTCTCATCCTAGGATTCTGCCCACCCCATCTCAGGGGGGCTCTCCTTTTTAAAAAAAACCCAGTGATACTTGTTTAACCTCTTGTGGCACAATATTGTATCATGATTTTTAAAAAATCCACCTGTACTCTTGGTTTATCTCTTTGACTAGACTTTAGGTTTTTTTTAAGGCAGGGCTGTGTCTAGCCAGATGTCTTACATACTGTAGGTGCTCAGTAAATGTTAATAGACTGAAAACCAGTGTGGGACTTCTTATGGCTTCCAGTGTGCACAAGCTTTATGGCCACAGCCCTCAGGACTGAGAGAACAGAAGGATGTGGGAAGAGGCAGAAAGTGTCCACCTGGAAGATTCCTAGGAGATTGTATTCAGGTACGAATAGTCACCAAAAATGGTAAAAGCTGAAATATTACAGCATTTTTCAGATTCCTCTTGTAGCCTCACCCTTCTGTCAACCCCTTTATCACAAAAGAGGCAGAAAGTGAAGTTTCTGATTTATGTTTATCTGTGCTACAAGTAACTCATGCAGTGCTTAGGAGTCGTAGATTGCAGATTCCCCAGCGCCTCTAAGTGGGGTTGGATCTCCAGAGGAGGGTGCTGGAGAGCGCTGTTAAAGAACCCAGGGAGAAACAGATGCAGAAAAGAACAGTTTCTGTGAAGCCACACAGCCAGTTGGGTTTGACCCCACATCATCTGGTTCTAGAAGTGGAGTTCCTCTCCGCTGGCTTTGTTCCTGAGTGTCATTGGTGCCATCTCCTTGCGGGAGCCGCAGCTGCCCTCCTGCTGCCTGTGCCAGTCCTTGGGGATCTGGGCAGAGTTGATCTCAGGCCAGAGGAAGATCACAGGCTGCCAGCTTGTTTCTCCTGGGCCTACCTGAACAGAAGCTGATGGGTTGTAGGGTATGGGGCTTGCCCTGCCACTGAGGCTCAGGCAGGCTGCTGGGAACAGGGGAGAGGGTAGCCTGTGCCTATTTGCGGGGTGGGGTGGGGGACTTTCTGTAGTAGTCCAGGGGCAGGGTATCAGCAGAGTGAGTCACCTAGTCACTAGACAGGTACACCGAGAGGTGACAGGGGAAAATTTAAAAGGGGGGGGGGGGCTCTTGTCACTTCATCTCCAGATGTGCAGCCAAACTAGGGTCTTTCAGTACATGTGGTATAATTGTAGTGAATATTATGGCTGTGAATTGGAATTTTTAACTATTACATTTTTTACAATAGAGAAGCTATACTGTGAGAGACACCTGGTAATAATCAAAACTAAAAATTTTAAACCATCTCTACAGAACTTAGGGTTTTGGAGTAAGCATGAGAGGATGGAGAGGTGAATATTCCACTTTCAGGACCCTTTAGATGGATAGAATGTGGAAGTGTTATTTTACTGTGTTATGTGAAGAAGGATAAAAGTTCAGTGGACTCTTGGGATTTGAGCTTGTGTTAGGACTGGACCTGGTTGACAACAGCTTAGACATGTAAGCGCTTACACCATTACGTAAACAGCACATCGAGGACTGGGATGCTGGGATCAGGGGCTTCGAGGACCCAGTGCCTCATATCCTGCTGCTTCCCCAGCCGTAGCACGTCGCCGCTTGTACTCGGGATGGCGGCTTAAGCTTCAGCTTTCACACACGTATTCCAGGATCTGGAGAAAGAGGTAGGGAGAAGGATACTTGTTTCCTTTAAGATTTCTCAAAAGTCTTATACACCACTAATAGTACATCTCATTGAATAGAAATTAGCCACACTGAGCTGTAAGGAAGTTTCGATGTGCTTAGATAAAGTGGGAATCCTTTTGCTAAGGAGGAAAAGAAAGAAATTTGGCTTCAACAAAGATTCCCTAGAAAAATGCGAACTAAACACCAGGTGTCTTGTAACCTTTCTAATTAGCAAAAAGTTTACAAAGACCAGTAAAACCAGTGCCAGTGAGTGACAGAGAAGTGGGTGCAGCTTTCCTCTGCGGGCAGGACTGGGACTTGTTCCAGCTTGTGGGAAACACAGCCTGGACACACCTATTAAATATTGAAATGTCCGCACTCAGCAGCCCAGCAGCATAATCCCGTGAGTTTCCTGCTGAAGTGAAGTGCTGGCGAGCCGCGGGCGCCACGCAGAGCTGCTGCGCTCTGTTGCTTGTGGGCAGAGGTGGGAGGAGAAGGAGCAGGGTGCCGCGCGGCTCTGTGTGCTGAGCAGGGGCGGCCAGGGCAGAGGGCAGGGCTAAGTGGATCACAGAGGCCGGATGTGGTGGCACAGGCCTGTAACCCTGGTTCTCTGGGAGGCCCAGGCAGGAGGATAAAGTTTGAGCCCAGTCTGGGCAATTGAACAACTTAGTGAAAACCTGTCTCAGGAAAAGTAGGGGGAAGACTGCGGCAATGCTCATCGTGAAGGCCTGGGGTTCGCATTTCCAGCATAAACCAAAAACCATTACAGAAGAACACGGCTGGTGGTGTGTGTGGGAGAGGGCTGGCGACAAGCACACAGTCGCTTTATCACTGGTATCACATTATAACATACGTGGTGAGACCAGCTTTGTTCATGTGAGGTACTTGAAGCACAGAAGAACTAACAGGCCTGCTGTGTTCACCCTGCCAACAGACACAAGGGTTGTGTCACGGATGCGACCATCCCATGACTTCCTATTGCAAGAGTGTAAAGGAATAAAACATCCTTATAACCTATGGTTGAGGACACCAGCTGGCTAAATAAATAGCACCATGACTCTGCTATCCCAGAAGGTCAAGTTGTGCATGTGTTTGCTATTTCCTTCACGTCTTGGTTCACAGGGCTACTTTGACAGGGTTGAATAGTCATTTAGGCAATCGGCCACCAGGTGGTGCTGCAGCACCAGGCTTGAGACGGTAGGCTCCCTCCCAGAGCTGCCGATTCTGACTCCTCGCTGGGAACCAACTTTGAAGAGCCTGTGTGCGGAAGCTCCTATTTGGTTTTTACTCCTGAAGGTTATTGTTGCTCATAAGCATTTTCATTCCTTGTCTTGTTAAGAAAGCAGAGAATATTGAAATGTAGAAAAGGTAGAAAGCACAAGGACTGTACACTGACCTCGAGGAGGCGTCTGTGTTAATCCTCCCGTACCTCTGTGTCTGTGTGTGTGTGTGTATTTTAACATATGTGTTCAAGTGTCACTTTCTTTTCATCTCCCCACCTAGATGAGAACCCATCCCTCCTCCCTCTGCCTGTTCACTTACCCGCTCTTCCTGCTTGCCTTGCCTCCTTGTTACCTGCTGATAGGTCATCTGTTTCCCTCAGGAGAAGGCACTGGGGGCGGGGTCTGGATTTTCTTCATTGTGCTGTCCTACCACACAGCACAGTCCCTAGCCGGAAGTCTCACATGTGCTACACTCTTAGTAAATAGCAATTGAGTGGATGAATGAGTGAATGGGAGTAGTTATGCTCGGAGCTTCAGGCGTCGTTCTCTGTCAGTAAATGTTGATGTTATTCTTTTTTTTTTCACTACTCTCATCCCATTGAGAGGATGCACTCTTAACTGCCTAGGGGGAAACATGTTGTCTCCAGTATTTTCTTGCTGCTTATAGGCCATGTTCCAATCAGCAACCTTCCTGGACTGTGCTCAGGTTTCCTGTCTGGTGGTTTCCTTGCTGTGTCCACACTCTGAGCATCATGCCCACAGCTTCTCCTTTTGGTCCTCGCCATCCTGGGTTGAAGGTGCTGCTCTGGCACTGGCTTGTCTCCCTTATCCATGGTGAAATCAGAGGCTTACGAGGAGGAACCCCTACCTGCAGTCCCATATCTCCTGAGCATCACCAAACATGGAAGCTTCTGGGGACTCTTCTCCATTAATGATACTAATTTTTGAATGTCACGTAATATCACAGATGTCTCTTTCCCAGTTTATTGATTGCCTTTCATCTTTTCCATGATTTCCTTTCCTATACAGAAGGCTTAATTTTTAGTGTATTTGAATCTACCAATAGGGACAGCCGAGGATGTAGCTCAGTGGTGGAGGGCTTGCCTAAAGTTTGGAGAGCCCTGTCTGTGACAGTTCATATTCAGCTTTCCCCCCTAAATGCTGTGTTGCTCATCAGTACTTTTTCATACTTTTTTTTTTTTTTTGAAGAAACTACTCTCAGCCTTGCAAGCAAACAAGAAAAATAACCAGGTAAATTTGCTAGTGGTGTCATTGGTTTTCTGACTTTTTTATGAGACTCAGAGAAAAGTACTTCACTTGGAATTATAAAAACATATATTGATTGTTTTTCTGTAGTGTTCTGTGAATTTTTTGTCTGTTTCCCTGTTTAAAATCTTCAATCCATTAAAATTTTGTTCTTACATAAGATTTTAAACAAATCTCTCTAAGTGAAGAATAAAATTGTTTCATCAACACTTATTGAATAATCAATATGTTATTCTCCAGTGTTGGAAATGCTGTGACTGTGTCTTAATTTTGCCCTGTACTTGTCCTGTGTTCTAGACTGTGCTCCACCTGTTTGTCCACCCGTGTCTGTGTGGTGTATGTACTGTGAGTTCCTAGTCAGACAGACCCTTCACAGTATACTTCTTTCCCAGATTCTCTACGCTATTTTAAATCATTCTTCCAGATTAGATTTTAATTACATTTGTTGAGGTCCAAAATGAATTCCCTTAGGAATTGGAATGAACTTGCATTTTTAAAAAATAGATTAATTGGGAAGAATTATTGGCTTTACAATATTGTTTCCTTATTTAGGGGAGAGAAAAGTCTTCCTTTAATTTTTTTTTTGTCTTTTAGTAAGATTTTGTAATTTTTCAACTGATTTTTCTACGTTTCTTTTAACATTTATTTCTCAGTAGCTTTCTGTCTTGTCATTGATCACTTGTGCCGTTACATTTTCTAGCTGATCATCACAGTTTCAGAGGAAATGGTGGATTTTATGGCCGGATATCTAATACTTGTAATTTTCCCCCCAGTCCATTTGTTGCTAACTGAGAAATTCTGGTTTATTGATGTCATCCTTCCCTGTATTTCAGTGCTGCCAACAATTTTTTTTTTCATTTTTTATTTATTTGGTC
This sequence comes from Ctenodactylus gundi, assembly GCA_004027205.1. Taxonomy (NCBI): domain Eukaryota; kingdom Metazoa; phylum Chordata; class Mammalia; order Rodentia; family Ctenodactylidae; genus Ctenodactylus; species Ctenodactylus gundi. The sequence goes on from PVKB01001628.1 coordinate 380,106, forward strand.
ATTTCAGTGAGATTAGGAGTGAGGAAGGCAGATGTGTGGACACATTGCATTTTCTTAACACCAGAATCTTTGTTTGAAGTTTGAGGTGAAAGGGTCATCTATCTGTGTGCACTTTTGGTACCTCTATGCCACTCCTCACCCCTGGGGAATGTGGATGCTGCTTGAAAACACCCTGCAGCCAGATGGGCCCTCACCTCTTCACTCTTCCAGGGTCCCGGCCTGCATTCCTAACTGGCTTTCTCCTGAACTAACCCACATCCTTCATATCCGCTGCTGTGGCAAGTCTGCCCCCACCTTGATATTAGCTTTCCTCCTTTCAAAATGGAGGCTGCTCATGATGAAAAGTAGGCCTGGAGTCAGGGCTCAATGCTGTTTGTTAAGAAGAGCATTTGTTAAGAAGTCTGTGGGACATGTGTGTCCTGACTTTTCCCACCTATCCCTGGCCTTAACTTTCTAGAAGAAGGACCTGATTGCAGAAGGAACAGCATCTGCCTCTAGATGAGCCCCCCAGTGCCTGGCACCGTACTATCGTGCTCTCTGGCCAAGGCTGTGTTATAGCTCACAATTCCCTAAGCCTGATCTGCCCCGTTGGACCTTACCATGCTTGGGCCAGCAGCAGGGAGCATGCTGCCAAGAGGGTGCACTTATGGAGGCCTGAGAAGTCAGAGAGGGCTGAGCTCAAGCAGGGCCCATTTACTTCACAGATCTTACAGCAGTGAGAGAGAAAAGAGACCAGCTTTCTTCAGTGACCTTATCTGTTGACTCCTCTGTGAAGACTATGACTCTGACCACTTGGCTGGGCTTTGGAATGCGAGGACAGGCCATGATCTTCAAACTGGCTGTTGAGGCAGGAAACGTTGCTGGAAACCACTGGCATGTGTGTTTAGGTCAGTCTGTAGGGAGCTGGAGAGAGGACCCAGGCTGTAAGGATTGTTGACAGGTCATTCGCTTTTACCCGAGGGCACAGCATAGGGGCAACTTCCACCTTTGTGGCTTGGATTAGGGTGGAGGGAGTGAAGACGGGAGGTGTGGTTACATTCTGTGGAGAGGGCTTGTTTCTATGGCACCTGAGGCAGAGACAGTGACCCCTTCTAGTTCCAGATAATGTTTCTTGCCCACTTTCAAAGCAGATGCTCTCTGGACTTTGATGAAGTAGGTGACGGATGGAGGGCCCCTTGGAGCTGGGGAGGGACAGTTGGGCACTGGATTTCTGGTCTGGCTGCTATGATCCTTAACATACTGCTAGGCTCTGGAATGGAAGGACATCTCTGAGGATGTTCCCAAGACTTTCATGAGCATCTGGGATGTCCCAGATAGACTCCCCTCCATTCCTTCCCTTCCCTCTCAGCCCCATTTCCCAGAGCTCTCTTTAAGTCTCCCCCTCCCCGACCCCCAATATCTTATCTGTAGCTTCCCATTTCCCTAAACTTTGCTTCTCCTGCCTATGGGAAACTGTAGGTTTACTTCCCAGCTAGTGGGTGTAGGCAAGGATTCTCCTTCACTTCTCTGCAGCCTTGTTTTGGAGTAGGTTGTAGATTCTTATGTGGATGATGGGGAAGCTCCAGCTGGCCTTTCACAGGGAGTAAAAAGTAAAACTCTCTTGCCTACCAGAGGACCCTTCCCTGGTCTTCTGAAGAATGTGTATTCCTCATTCACAATACGCATTCCCTCCACCTCGAATAGAATTCACGTGATCTTATGCTAAGAAAGCATTGTCGTGGCTCACCCTTATCTCAAGAGGGTAAAAGTGTTGGGGAGGCTGTTAACAGAGCCAGTAGCTACTGGAGTTCAGATCTTGACTGTCCCCCAGAATTCCGTGGCTTGGTCTCCAGGGTCATACTACTGAGAGGTGGTAGAACTTTTGAGAGGTGGGACCTGGTGAGAGATCCTCAAGCCGTGGGAAAAATGCTTTTGAAAGAGATTATAGGATGCAGGCCCTTTCCTCTTTCTCTTTGCAAGTTTGTGCTACCGCACTCTCTCACCATGATGTACTGCCTTTATGTGGGCCCAAAGTAGTGGGTCCAAGTGATCATGGGATGAAGCCCTCTAAACTGTGATCTCTCTTCTCTGTGAAAGGTTTGGGTGGGCACAAGGTAGCTGATAACCTGAATTGTGCGCTGATTGCACTGCTGGAGTTGCAGCTGATAACCCAAACTGTTTATCTTAGCTGTTATAGTGATGAGAAGTTAACACAGTAGCTGTCATTTATTGGATGCTTGCTATGTGCCAGGCATGGTCTCTGCCCCTTTTATGTACATCATCGAAGAATCTTTTTAGCCCAAAGGTGACCAAAGTAAGGGTCTTGCCAGGGCCCAAAGCAATGACCAGTGAGCATCCAGATCGTATTCTATAAGCCTCAGAGGAGTCACTGGCTCCTTTTACTGCTGCAGAGATTTCTGGGTGTCTGTCTTGGTCCTACAGTCTTCCAAGCCTATGTCTGCAGGTTGTGAACCTCTGAGATGTGGAGGGTGTTGAGCTGCAAGTTATTGTACAGCCTCCAGAATCCAGCTGTGCTCTGAGCATTGTCTGTAGACAAGCAGGTGCTATAGATCATCCTGGTATGTTTCAGAGGGAGGTGGCTCTTTCCTCTGTGTTCATGCTCTCAGGTTTCATCCCATTTGTGCTCTTTCCACTGCTGACCCTGTCCCCAAAGCCAGCCTCTTTCCCATGTGTTCCTGAGTTACTTCTTACAGCGGCTTGTGACATTTTAGACACATCAGGTTATCCCTACTCTTCCTTGTCTCTCCCTGCAGCCGCAGTCAGGATACTGCACATCTGGAGGGTGGGGAGGGAGTCGCTGGTGAGTGCAGGAGTGAGTAAAGACATGTCAAGCCTGACCTGCGCTTATGTGTCTAGGGCCTCTCTTTGAAAGCCACTAGATAGATGCTGCTGCCTGCCAGGAAAGAGATTTGGTGAGTTTTGGAGAAGGTCAGGAGGCGAGATAAACAGTGCTACCAGCCCATACAAGGGGCTCTTTCTTGAGCTCCTGGCAGGTGGTGCAGCCTCAGAGTGATGGTCACCCTAAGTGGAAACTTTTGACAATGCAAAGTTAGATGTGCTGTCACCAGGATTCAGAAGGTGTGTGTGCGTGTGTGTGTGTGCTTGTGTGCATGTGCACATGTGCAGCTGTATACAATGCACGAAGTGGACAGAACAATTGGAGTACTGTGAGCAGAAACCACCTTTCTTTTCTGTTTGTCCTTGTCACAGTTTCTGTGCATGACACAGAAAGGAAGAGAGCTGCGGCCAGTCCCCCGCGATGGCACACTTCACTGGTGGGAGCAGCTCTTCCACTGCGCTTGGGATCCATTTTCATACTTGTCTGCAGCATTTGGAAGACATCACTCTTGTAATTGGACATGCCTGGATGTGTGTATTTTCTTTGAAAGAGCCTCCACTGGCTTGGGGAAAAGTGATTATTCTGCCTTCTTGAAAGGGTCTGCACCAGCCTGTCTCAGGTTATTCCCTTAATTCCCTGTTCCTGAAACGTGGAAGGAATATTCTGAAAAATTGGAAGGAGACCAGCATTGCATCTGTGCCTTTCTTTCCCTCTTTTGGAGCCCACACACGCAAGACCAGACTCTGTTGTGAACAGAAAAGAGAGATGTGGGATTGTTCTGTGGTTCTGATACAGCTGCCACGTTCTTAAGAAGTTACGTCATGAGAACTGCTTTTCTTCTGCAGTGTTTTGGTTTCCAGGAAGGCGTAGCTGTGTGTGTGTGTGTGTGTGTGGGGGGGTGTGGGTGTGT